>CM077112.1:19982216-20029504 GCA_039619505.1 Cimex hemipterus
CGAAGAGGTTACCAGCCTCAGAAATTCATTTCGTTTGCACTTCTTCTAATTTAATCTGGCAGGTGTTATTCCAAGCAGGAAGACAGACTTTGCCACAACTTTGTAAAGGAGGAGTTTATTACCGAAATTGAGTCAAGAGTTGCGGGACAAAAGTGAAATTAATGTAATTCTGTTTATACTATGACATTTCTATATTTATTTTTATTAAATTATTTTTCTCTCAGGTTTTACAAGGATTTATTTATTGATTGATAAACAACACTCAAATGATAGCGATGTTTATTTTATTGAATCAAATGGTTCGTTTTGTGAAATAGAATTCGCTTGGTCATAGGTGCATCTTAAATTTGTCAAGTGGCAGAACCGTCAACCGTTAAACTAATCTCATCGCGATGAGTTTTTCCGAAATAAATAAGACCCGACGGAATACATTCACAAACTGGATAACCGCTAAGACCACGTGTGCCTGGTTTCAAGAGCGCTGAAACTTCACACAATAAATCCCCTCAGATGGGTGTGGCTTACGCCCATGGAAATAAATAAGCAATTTTTTCGAGACGGCATACAAGGGCTTACAGGGGTGACGGATTAGGCTTGAACTTGGAACAGTTGCAAGAGATGGTTTCTGTCATCTGGAGCTTTCCCGCTTTCAATCTGACTCTAAGCAGCCCTTATAAATGCAAATCTGCTTGTTTCCAGTATCTTTTTTCCAATCAAGAGAAAATCCCTTTATAACTTCAAAACATTTTCAACTTTGTGTTACTGTACAATTCCTAGGATTATACTCCAGCGAAGAAGTCGGTAAACGTTTGGTATACTGGGACAAACAAAAATCAATACTTAATTTGCTATGGGTTCATTGGATCCGACTTAAGGCAAAGGAAACAAGTGGCTAAGTTGGGAAGCGGTCGTCCTAAAATATTAACAAAAAAAAAGTTGCATTATTAATTTAACAAACAAAAAATATTAACATTTTAATTTGCAAAATGAGTTTCATCGTTTGGAAAAAAACTATAGATCAAACAAATATATTTTGTACCATTTTATCCAGAGTATGATTTTAGTGGATATAAGCCCTGGAACCTGTGAATAGGTCGAAATTTGCAGGAAAAGCAATACATAAATCGCAAAGGTGATCATGGCTATGTTTTTTACGAGCTCAACATTTTAACAACCGACACTGGATATATAAAAAAAGACAAAATAAAGAAAGAGGAAGAAGTTATTGTTTTGTTTTTTTTTTAATAAATCAAAAGGAAACTTCATATTCCGGATTCAAATTGGTATTTTGTCGATAATATGTAATAGTCAATCTCTTAAACAGTCAATCATTTGTTCATACAGCAGCCCTGCAATTCAGAAAATCCACCTTTTCGATTTGCCCTGGAGCCGAACCTAAATTCGAAAAAATTTGCACATTTTCGCCTAGAATTATGGCTATGGCAAGATAAATTTAATGAGCGAGAGAGGTGAGGCTTGAAAAAAGAGCTGGTACATTTCGCTGAGGGAGCAGTTTTGATCCGATCCTTTAAAAAAAACTGTTTATCCTATTTCTAGTAAATATCAGAAAGGTGTTGTGATATAATAATATAAATCAAACTCGCAACCAAAACTGTTGTATTCTGCAGTATAATGACTTTAGTATCTAATAAATTTGAGCTCTCAGTTTCGATTATTATACGCATAACGGCTAAATCCACAGTGTCCGTTGAGGACTTGGAATGTAGCGAACGTGATTGTCCTGGCAGAATCTCACAGGCTGTAGGTCAAACGGTGTTCTAATAAGGCTGTCACATTAACAATTGGACAATACTGTCAGTCAAATTATGGCTAATCCGGCCAAACGGAATCATGACCAAGATATACGAGCCATATATTGTAGATAACATAATACAAACTCACTTCGCATTTCATCTCGTTTATACAATTACAGAAAAGGAAGTTAATTAAGTTCAGTTTTTTCTTAACACAAGACGAAACGCATTCTGCATATTCGGGTTTCGTTCAAAACTATATTTCATAATATAGTTAACTATTTCGGGAAATTATTCAGATATCGTGTGATGCGGTCTGGTGTGATATCGGAATAATCTCGCATCTCACGATATCTGAATAATTATCTATTAACGGTCCCAAATCTCTACACATATCTGGAAATCTTATAGAAATCTGTATAAACAACTAAAGCAAACTATGACTAAACACGATCACTAGCCTTAAACGTAGAAAAACGTGACCAACTATGCTGTATCTGAAGAATTCTGAGCTTTGGAACGAAACATTTTTTGGACATGAACAAAAATATTTCCTTTTATGAAGTTGTTTAAATTCCTAAAGAGGTGAAAATCTATGAGATACAAGTCTGAAGAATAAGGTGGAAGCTGATGAACTTTGTAGCCAAGCTCATTCTATTTGTTCACAGTGTTTTGAAGCATAACTGGCGTTGTCGTGGGGACCTTTCCGATTTACCAATCCAAGTTGTTGTTTTTTTTTTAGTATTTTTCCATTCACTTCGTAAATTTTCTTGAAGTACCACGTAATGCAGTAGAGGTCTGACATCTGGACAAAAACGAGTAGTGATAATAATAACTCCAGCCATGTACCACCAAACGATGATCATCAATATTTTTGGGTGTAAATTTGGTTTTGGCATGTGTTCTGGTCTTTCGTCGATGTTTAACCTCTGCCCTGGCCGACGCTGTTTTTCACATGCAATCCATTTTTCATCGCAAGTGATTATTCTCACTCGACTTTTGCCTGAAAAGCATGTCTCAAAGCGCTTTATCCGCTGTCTCATAATCGGCCCGTGAGAGAAGTTTTTTAATTTTTTTATGTTTCTTAATTGTCCCGACACGGTACTTGCACATCCATACAGTTGTGCTGCGAGTACTCTGACTATTTGATGGTGGTTTACTTCCACCTGAAGCTAAAGGACATCGTTGTCGATTAAAGTTCGAGCTGGGCTTGTTTTCCAATTTGGCATTCCCTTCGGAAAACTTAGCAAACCAACGGGGAATTTACACCCCTTCCCTAGACGCCTTACTGAAGTTTCTTGCAGCCTCAGCTGCCGAATGACCGAGTTTAAACTTGGACATAAAAATGAATATTACACGAAAATCGCGTGTTTCCATGTTCATATTTGGCGGTAAACTAAAAGGTGTGTGGTATGGAGAGCTCATCATTGTAACAAAAGTGAATGGCTTAATAATCGCTTAATTATAATATGTAAACAAATATATGCAAACAACATTAAACCGTTCTATCCTTTCTGAATTTCTGAAGCTATAAAATCGGACAGGTCATGCGAAACAACCCGATAGTATACTCATCATCATGATCAAAGTAAGAAGACAATTAGCAATTAGATTTATGTTATAGGAATTTGGCAAGTTCTAAGGCATGAGGGAACGGTTATTTTCTTGGAGTTGAAAACAATTTTTAAATCCCGAGATTTGTACAGAGGATATATATTGGAAATTCCTTACAGTTATACGTCCAAAATGGTGCTATTCTAGGACAGTTTTGGTTTTTTCGTATTTCCGTTTCTTTAAACCTTACATGCATCAACCTATTGTGGTAATTAATTATCCATTTTTAATTAAAATTAATAATTGTGGAATGAATGGGATAAAACAAAGTTCTGATTATGGTAGGGAGGAGCGTGGCGTTATTTCCAGTTCCTGTTCAAAGTCAAACATAGAAAGCCTGAGGCCTTGTTTTCGCACCGGCGGATCCTCCAACATGATATATGCATTACACGAACCGTGTAGCCGTCGTCGGATACCTTCAAATCGACACGATCGAGTCGGACCGGCTCAGCCTAATGCAAACAGTTAAATGCACAAAGTACTAAAGCAAACACTGCGCTTACAGGGCTGGCACTCACGTTCTGGCCGTGTTTTCCCAGTGATGAAGGCTGTGATGTGTGTCTGACTATCATGTTTTAATCTAAATTTTCGTAGGAGAGGTTATAAATTTAGAAGCCTTTTTTCGGCATATTTTCAATAAATCAATTGTCAAACATATTCTCCCTCAACTAAGTACATTATCACTTTATTAATCTATTGCTAACTTTATATACATATAAAATACTTTGGGGGGGGAGGCAAAAAGCTTCAGAGTATTAAAATTGAAAACGAAACAATAAATAAATCAAGGTAAATGTTCTTAGGTAATCATGGAAAAACATGGAAATAAACAGCAGGAGAACGCAAGAATTGGAATAAATCATGTTTACATTAGACTTTCCGCATATGATCAACGCTCATTTTCGAGTCATTGTGTCACCGATTCAATAATCCACACAATATTTTGTTCACTTTTTGTAAAGGATGCTTCATATTCACAGTGTTGTTTACGTTGGCAGACCCGTGGGTCACTTTTACAATTCATTTCGAGAGATATGTTAACAGATATGAAATGTCCCGTTTGCCAGTTCACCTAGCCGCATGTTTTTTTGGTAAATTGTGATGCTGTTTTTTTAGCCGAAAAGTCCAACATGGTGGGCCTCCCAGCCTCAACCCGCCCATCAGGTTAATGGTGGGTCCGATTTCTCGCCGTCCGTCTTACATTTCCAGTCCCTTTCTGGGGCGGATGTTGGTAGGGTCATCTCCCTTCCGATCCGGCCGCATGCTATACCCAGTGACGGACTAAGGAAATTAAAGACAGAATAAGAAGGATCTTGTGGATCTGCATTATCAAGTTCTCGCAGACTGTATTAACTGTACGTACAGTCATACAGACCCTAGCCACTAGGACGACAGCATTAACCTTAAAATATGGCTTCTGGCCGCCATGAGGGTAACTTGTAATATCCTGTACTTCATCACTTTCTCGTTCGCCACCCGGTCAGTGCGCCACGTGACTTATAAGCCACTTACTTATAAGGACAGTCACAGCGTTCTCGTACATGCCTCCAAAAATCCGGCCTGCGCATGGTTTCCGTCATTTAGAGTTTATAGTGATTTCGGTTTGCACTACCGCGAACCGGGTAGGCCAGTGATGGTTAGAGGTTGATCATGTCTACATACAATTTTATTGTGATATTCAGGCAGTAGAAAGTACATGGGAGAGTGATTCTTCCTAATATCACAATTTTTATCGTCCGTCCTCTTCATGGCCTCCCTAGCACCTGGAGAATGTTTAGGATAAACGGCGACTAACGAAGGAGCAACATCATGTAAGAGGGCCACCGGTTGCCTGACTATCGCCTCAAAGATCTCTACTCCGTAGGCAAAATAATATTTATATTAAATTCATAAAACATCCTCGTTGAATTCACAGCCTTTATAATAGACACAAAAAAAAGGTTGTTCCAAACACAAGCATTACCTTTTTTACCTAATACATACATATATTCGATAATTTAATACGATTACAAGACATATGATTATTGCACACAAGCGGGAATGCAAAAATGATCCGGATGTCGTGGGTTCAGTCCCGCTCGTGACACTAATTTTTCAACTCAACCACACTTTTCATAAAAAAGAATTTACTGACTTGGTACCAAAGTTTACTGTTCGAATATTTCTCGGCAACTAATTTGACAACGGCGTTAACACTGCCATATGGCCTTACTACCAGTACTATCAGCACTACCAATACTTTTTCGATTCTAAAATAAATCTGCTTTTAACTAATCAACATCTATCTTGCTTAATTTTGCATTTGAATTAGTATTTACTTTAAACTTAATTTCAGAAAAATAAAAATCTTCTTAGGTTGCGACATCCCGCCCACCTTTTTTGGCTACCGATGGATCACAGCAGCAATGTTCGGCCATGGAGAGAATTTAGAATCAGAATCGAAAAAACCGTTCATAAATTCATTCAAAATTTCCTTAAGTTTTTTATTTTTATTATTAATCTTTCCATTTTATCACTCCTTCAGCCGCGGTATTTTCATTCCTTAGTAAATTTTTTCGTCTTCGGAAAACATAATTAAAAAAGCAGACTGGCACTCCCAACACGACTCATTAGAATGACAAATCTACACGGAAAACAAGCACTTTGCGCCCTGAAGATGATCTCACTAAAGATCGAAACGTTGGCATGATAAAGATAATTTTTTAAACGGATGCCACCATCTCAAAATAATCATTAAAAAATCACTAAAATGGATATTACATGGAGTACATTTTCCGAAATTCGCTGGTCTCTAGGTTTTGAAATAGTATTGCAAATTACCATAGTATGTTTTACAACTTTGAAAAAGATTGAACGTTCTGCCTACTAAAACGCTTATTTCACTAACTTTTACAGATTTTATATTATCGAATCATTGGAAATTTAACTTCCTTTTCAATGGTCTCAACGGATTTGTCCAAAACCTTTTAGTTTTGATGTTATCATTGTTAATTTGAAGCAAGGTCGTGAAATCTTAAAAAATCAGAAAAACTGAAATAACTTGAAACTGTTGAGATTCGGACCAAAGTTTACTATGACCTTTTGGTTCCTTATTGATTGTAGAATTGATTGGGAAAGTTTGTGACACGAGTCCGAAAACCCTGTGTATTTATGACCGTAACTGAGAAATGATCTAGATTTTGAGCAAATTCATTACTATAATATGAAGTTGTCTATATTAAACGTATTACTCGAAACAAGTTATCAGAGGGGTATTATCTTCAATTCCATTTTGAACCTCTTACCTTTGCCCTTTATGAGGCAAAGAATGAAATGAAAGAACAAGGGCGATGCCGTTTCCGAAGGATAATGGGAGACATCTAATATTCTCTAATATAAAGGTAGGTTCGCCTAAGGCGCCTTCAACATGGGTAAAGCCTCTTTCTCAATCTTCCGTCCACGGACAATCCTACTTCCGGACAAATATGAGGTGGTTTTCTTTTAATATCGCGTCTTATATTTGGGCAAATATACAGGTTTTCTATTGCTTCACATTCTTCTTTCAAAATGTGGCCTTTGTGTCTCATTTAAAATTTGGAGAAGTTTACAATTAAATTTAACTTTTGTTCTTATTTTTGTATTATATAAAAGACTAACAGAACGGACCGAACTTGTTACACAAACAAAGCTGTTTCCAAGACGTCAGTGTTACAGCACAACAAAAAGAAATAATAAGGAAAGGGCGGAAACAAGGCGAAACCCCACGCCCCACGTTTTCGCGGTGTGTTTTAACGGCCGGTTGATAAGGGCAAACAGGTTCTGTTTACCGAAACCTTGCCGGTTTCGGCTCGATTGAACATTCAAGCATAATGGTGTATAAATGAAAACTAGGGTGATGTGAAACTGCGCTGAACCGTAAGTGTTCCCTTCTGGCTGTTTACTTTTCCATTTCTATACTATACGAGCAAATCGTTGCAAATTTAACACAAAAATTCAAATAACACTCATTAATTATTTACACGGATAATTATTTATAACTAATAAAGCTATGAAGGTAAAAAAACAAACTTGTTTTCTGATGTCGAGCTTTCACAAATTTTTATTTCTATATATGAAATATATACGTTGAAATAAAAATATCTAATCCAAACCGGTATTTGAATAAACGATGGAACAATAAATTTGTTAGCCATTTTTTTTTTCTAAAAGCATAGTGGACAACATTTTTATCCAAGTATTTTAATCCTTTTTAAAAAGATACTTCCTGGTCACAGAAAGTTGTTTTGCAACGATCCGGATTTCGAGCCTTTTCGCTCACCATCAGGTTGTACAAGTCCTTCAACTATCCTTTTAAAAAGGATTGAACCCCACACTCACGCCATCATTCATCATTTCAATCGCAGTATTTTGTTTTCCATTTATTAACAGGGATAGAAAAAAAAACTTGGTATTTATTTTTCAATACTCTTGGAAAATCGATAATTTCGTGGAAATTAAAAACGTCTAATCTTCCGAAATCGGCCGGCTACAAGGAATATAAACGATTGAAGAGTCGTGCACGGTTAATGTACCGGAAGCCGAGAAAAAGCATTAGGAGCTTTACATCAGACCCCGATCGACCGTTTTTATCAAAATTGTCTTCCCCCTTCAACCGAAGTTTATGGCCACAGCTGCTCCCTCATTAATGAAACTGTAAGCTACGTTAACGGCAGCCCATATTTTCGTTAAATATTACACAGTTGTTTACTATTTAAAAAAAAACTCCATCTAGATAAATGTGAACGAATATAAAAATATTTAGTCTCCCACGCGAAAACTGAGTTCGGCAGTAAATCTTCGCCTGTAGATCAGATTTATGTATTTAGTTTTAGAAATGTTACCAACACAGATGAACTTAAGATCTTTACAAAAAATAATAGCAATACGCATCCTTTTTAAAAACGTAACGAACAAAGTAAATATTACTTAATTAAACTCAATGTAACTCTTAAAATATAATCATGTACACAACACAGTGTCTAATTCATAATCCTCCAGTTTTTCCATGACTAGATTTTCATAAGAATAAAATCTTTTGAACTTTCGAACAAACTAATTTCGCTAAGTCATTCTTAATTCATTTTTTATCAATCATATTTGGGTGCAAATTGTTTAAATAAAGAGAGCATAAATCTAACAAAATATTATAGTTTTTAATGAAATATCACGTATAAAGAAAGAATTCGTTACAGCGGTTGTCAGTACAGTTTTTATGTTTTAAAATTGATCGTTTGTATCATTTTTTATTTATGATCAAAAGTGATAAGCCAACATCCTTAATGAGATCTCGGTACGATTTTGTCATTTTTGGTCCTTGTTTGGTTTGAAAAATGGCAAAAAGGAGGGAAAATTGAAGAGGTAGGGATGAGATTGGAAGTTAGTGTCTGAGTGGATCGAGGTCATGATAAGTAAAGTGGTAGAGTAGGGGCTTATCAAGCCGAAGATCGTGGGTTCGAATCCAGCTCTTTCCATTGATTTTTTTTACCACAACTGAAAACCTTAATTAATTGTAATAAATTGTAACTCTTTCGATATGGGAAAAAGAGGGTACAGATAGTATTAAAGCACTTGCTCTGGTTTTACCACCTTTTTTGGCGAAACATTGATTTCTCAGCGATGTTATTGAACGATCTTTTGCAGTAAAATGAAAAATATCCGTTGAAAAAAAAAATAGGGCGAAGAGTAAAGCACGGTTATTGACTTTTCTGTCAGTTAAACCTGTATTTGACATTTATCAGGTATTATTATTTGTTAAAATGGCAAAATATGTCTGAAAGGAAAAACGAATTCTTCGGCTTTAGGATTTTGCACTGTAAAGAAAAATAAATCGGATGGCTAAACCGGTTGTTTGGGATAAGACTCCCACATTTTTTTCGGTTTCTCGCCAATTTCGGCTGATCTTAACGAATCCTGTATGTGTGGTTTTTCAACGGATTTACGTCAAAAGAAATTCAAGTCTTTTTAAAATCCAGTCTCTCCGAGATAGCTTGTTTTGATGGATTTGGTTTCAAATCAATCATCATCAATTGTAAAATTTTAAGAATTAAATATTGAACAATAAGAAAATTAAATATCCTCGTAAAAATTCTAGATTTATTAATTAAGGTAGATAGCCATCTTCCAGTCCTTTTATAAGTGTATTCCAAAAGGAAAAATCAATTACCTCTTTTCTCACTCTTCGTTCAAAATTTAGGCTGATCAAATTGAAAAAATTATAAAATCAATAAGTAACTATTATGACATACAAAATGCATTAAAATCCCTAAAACATTCCGTATAAATTGTACAATCCGTAAAAATCCTCATTATGCAGTATAAAATGTACTAAAACACCCGCAAATATACTAAATAATCTGAATAAGAGAAGCCGCAATTCTGCTTTATAAAATTAACCGTCAAATAAGCTAGATAAATTAACTAAAAAAACTAATTTGTACTGAAAAATTCTACGGATGGCTCCAAAACAAATGATGGGACCGGATCAGGTGTTTTCTGTACAAGCCCAAAATATGAGCAATCGAACTCATTAGGGAAGTACACCTCGGTCTTTCAAGCAGAAATACATGCCATAAATGGTTGTGCCCTGGAAAATCTTAGAAGAGGTTACACTGACAAAACATCCTCATAAGATCAGATAGCCAAGCAGCTATTAAAGCACTGGCATGCACAAGGATTACATCAAAATTAGTCAGTGAATGCATCCAAAATTTCCAAAACCTGGGGGAACACAACAAGGTAACGGTATCCTGAGTGCCAGGACACAGGGGAATTTTGGGTAATGAAGAAGCAGACAGAGGCCAGAGGAGGATCCGCAAGACCATACATAGGCCCCGAACCTATCCTTAGGATATCGAAAACCTATCGATCCAAATAAAACAAAGAGAAAAGTGGATAAACTCTAGCAGTGCTAAATATAGTAAACTTATGATGAAACAACTCTCACCGAGACAAACACTGCTGCAATTAGAGAGGGCCAAACTCGAAAGAGTGGTACGACTAATAACCGGTCACTGGCATCTTGGAAAACACCTACACAACATGAGTTTATACAGCTATGATCCCATATGTAGGTTATGTAATGAAAACAGCCACTCATATCATCTTCCAATACGAAGCACCAGCTCAATGGAGGTTCAATCTAACGCATAAAAACGACTCAGAGAACCACATTGAAGCAACAACAGTCAATGACATGATACTTCTGAGATAAAGGATCGAGTCCATTGACTAAACCAAGGAACTAGGAAGGTACAATAAGCCAGAAGGCTGCAGTGCCTGGGTTGCCACACAAACCCCGCCTCCTGGTATACTTTCCCACCGTACCAAACCATACCATACTGAACAATTTTCAATCAAGCCTTATAAAATTAACTAACTTTCAAATGGGTCATATAAAATAATTTTAAAAAACCCAGAAATAATCCAAATAATTTGTACTAAAAAATTCTCATTCATGCTTTATAAAATGAACTAAAAGTATACAAATGGGTCATATAAAATACATTAAAAAACCCTGAAATAATTCAAATAATTTGTTCTAAAAAATGTTCAATCATGCTTTATAAAATGAACTAAAAGCTTTCCAATGTGACTTATATAATTTGGTTTTTGTAATTCAAATTATACGGGATATTTCACGTTTTTTTAGTTATTTTATCTGGCCCATTTGACGGTTTTAAGCCGTATATTTTGTTCTACAAAATCCTCAATGATGCCTTATAAACTAAACTAAAACCCTCAAACAAACTCTGAAATATTTATTATTATTATAAAAGTATATTTAAAAAAAAAAATTACTTTTTTACAAAATAACAAAATAATACTTGTAATGGAATGATGTAGTCGTCTGCCAGTTGACCCTTACACATTTAAATTCAAATAAAACTTAAATTAACATACAAATTATAAACTTAACATAAAATTATCTCTGCGATTCAGCGCATTTACAATATATCTATACAAACTAAACCAATCTTTCCCATTGAACAGTTCTATGTACTCACGGAATCGAGTAAAACGACATCTGTGGAACCAAATTACCCTAACGTTCTCCAGTGTTGGACAAACTTCCAAAAAATGAAACAAATCATCCACCGTTTTTATTTTTCATATATAGCATGCTTGGTCTCTTTCCTCCAGCCAAGGCTTAAAATTTAAATACAATAATTGACCTCTCGCGCGAAAAACAACCTTGATCAAATTCCAGTTGTATTCCTTATACATGTAATTGTTTTCCCCAAGATCGAAGTTTAATTTCTTGTATATTAAAATGTGGAACATTGCACTTTTCTTAAACATTCTTCTTTATGATGAGTTTCTACTGCCTGAAATAACTGTACAGCCCAACTTTTGAAATCTTTCGCATCAGTGAAATTTATACGAGAACTACAGTTCAATCCGGACGATAAAACTTCCAATTCGTTAAGCCAAAAAATGTTTTTTTTATTATCTCCTTTGCAAGAAGGTAGGGCAAAAGATCCTGTTTCATACCCAAAACCCGCTGTATATAATTTAAATCTATTGGTACATTTCAGTTGTTCTCTACAGTCCAGTACGTTAGGCAAAACAAACTTACGAACTCTGAAATAATCCATATAATTTGCATTAAAAAATCTATATTCCATATAAATTCCTTAAAATCATCAATTCTTCCATATAAAATGCAATAAAAATCCTGAAGTAAGCTATACAATTTGTTCTAAAAATCCTCGATTAAATCTTATAAAACGCACTGAAAACCCACAAATATTTGACTTAATTTGTACTGAAAATATTAAAAGACGCGGAATGCACGTCACAGACATCTCTCGACTAATAATTCAGCTGATTTCAAATTGGTAACCATATATTAAAAACTTAATTATGTCAATTTGTAAATATATTTAAGATGGCTTTGCCCCGATGGGTCGAAAGCTCGTAGTACCAGTTGAAATTGTTTTTCCATCCAGCACAATACCGAGATTATTGGTGAGTAGAAATGTGATCCGTACGTCTAGCAAAACCTTCAAAGTAGTTTCTGTAAAACTACGATGTTTATCCTTCTAAATGTATTTGTAAATTTTTCAAAAAATGCTGTTCAAGACGTCAAGGAGCATACTTGCAGGAATTTAAAAGCATAAATCTTTGATTCCCTGTAAGATAACATTAAAGTTTCCTTTTTTTACATCTGACACTGTCCACTTATTTTTGTTTCCAAATGGCTTTTATATATGGGGTCCCAAATAAGATCGATTATTTCGAATTAATTTTATTGTCTTTTGTTTAAGTCGTTGTTCTTTTGGAAGACTGAAAACCGAATAAAATTGTAAGACTTTTTTTTGTTTTTCCTTTTATGTTCTCAGTTGACTAGTTTGTTTTTGTTTTTTTAAGTAATCAAAAATAATACAAATTTGCAAAATTCTTCAAATATTCAATTTTATGAAATATTCTTAAGATATGCAAAAATATGGAAATTAAAGTTTTAACTGCCGTACAACAGAGGTTGAGTCAGATAAATATCTGATCACCATGGTCGAATGTTTTATTAAAAAGGTTATTACAAAAATGGATGAATCATGATTATTTACAGACAAGCGGTGATGAGCAGTTCTTAAATCGATCGGATTGTTAACAGATTGTATTGTACTGTGTGTCGGATTGATTGTATTACGACAATTTATATTTTTAATGGAAAATCTTGTAGATAACGTTAAAGTATTTATTTCCTGTATGTTTAGTTTAAATCCACTGATTCCAATGTAGCCCTATCTTTGACGAGGCTCGCTGTACATCAATGGTGTACAAACGGAGGGAACTTGGGACCGAGATGGAAGAAAAGATAGATCCGTTTACAACAACCTCCCCATTGTCCGGTGGAATTGCCTCGGTGGGATTTACAATCTAATTCCGCGATAATACCACGACTGCCTAAACTCGGCCCTGCCGTCCAATACCGGACGCTCTCCGCCTCAAGTAATTTAATTTAAACATAAATACAGGACAATGGAGGGAAAATTGCACTAAGTCTGGCCCCTTTCGGACGGGTAAATGAGAACTATTGTCGGCCCACCTTGTTTTAATAACTGATGTGTAATTACATTCCAAAACAAGCCTCTTTAAATAAACTTCCCTGGAATTTCAGGACGTTTGTTTAAATAGGAGTCGAAATCTGTTTTACGTTTATTTAACACAATTTTGCACAAAAGAACGACAAATTGTGAGGCTTTGAAACAAAAAAACTAATTGCAAATTTCATTCATTTATTTCCTTTCATTATAAGAAAGCAAGAGATGAAGAGTGAGGTTTACTTCAAAATAAACTGCTCAAAAATAAAATAAGGAGATTGCCAATTTAGTAGTATTTACTTTCCAAGCATTTTGTTTAATTTTTATTATAAATTGCATTAAGATTGATTAGAAATTATTATGTTTTTACTGAAGAAAAATTAAATTACGGGATTTTGAAAAATAATAAAACGCAATATTTAATACTATCCTTTTGTTTCTTGGGCACAATATTTTTTTAAAATTAATTAATGCCGTATGTAAAATCTTCTGCTAGCTAAAACCACTATTAAGCATACCTCTTAATAAGGTTTCACTAATCATTAATCCATTTATGTTTAGTATTTTAATTGTCCAAATTACTTATTTTTTTATCTAAGGTTTTTGGTTGAAATTGAAAATTAGTGTGACGAGTGGGGTTCGAACCCACGACCTTCGTCTCAACACACCACGACTCTAACCATTTGATCGATCGTGACTTCGATCCACTCGGACACCAACTCTCATCTCAACTTACAACCAATCAAATTTTCCCTCTTTTTGCCTTTTTCCAATGTTCAAATGAGGACCGGTGTATTGAGCCGATGGTCGTGGGTTCGAACACCTCTCGCGAACTTTTACAACTCCATCAAGACCTTACATAAAATGAATACTTACATTGTCACTAATTTAATAATGAATTTCACTCCATAGAGGTAATGCAACACTCAGTTGTTGCCGGCTAACTGGCTGGCGGATGGTTCAGAGGAAAGCGTTCTCTGCAACGCATCCCACATGTGATCAATGAGATTTCGGTCTGGAGACAAAGGAGAATGGGCGGATGAGAAATTTCCAGGTTTTCGAAACATTCATGAACTGTGCCTCTATGAGGTGAGGCATTGTCATCCAAAAAACGAAAATCTCTCCTAATGAGAACCCAGGTTTGAGGGATGTATCCCTCGATAATTTCTTGGATATGACCCACTGCGGTAAGGTTGCCTTCCACAATATGGAATCCAGTTCGTCCTCCAGTTTAAATCCCAGCCCACAAACCGCCTCCTCTAAACTGCACTTTGTTTTGTTTCTAATTGAAATTTTAATTTAATAATATTGTTTATGTTCCTTGATAATCCCTGTTCTCTATGTTTCTATCCCAGAACATTTTTTCATCACGTTTTCTATGCCAGTTTTTCTAAATTCTTTCTCTTCAATTTTTTCTCTAAATCTCTCATATCGTGTAAAACAGTGCATTTTAGGCAATTAGTGCGATGTTTGCATTGGACAACGTTGGGATTTCGGTTTGTCGTGGAGCATCTCTTTCCTTTTATTATCCGGTAAAATTTGGATTCCCCCTAGGAAGTACCCTACGCATGGTTCTCTTTACATTATACATTGCTGACATTCCTACTTCCCTAAAATCGACGACACGACTTCTTCTCTTGTCATTCAAACCCATACAATTTCAAATTACTATTTGCATTTTATTAGAAGACTGGTGCCGGAAATGGAGAAATAAAACGAACGATATTGATCTGAGGAGTGGAAGGGGTCCCTGGTAGCCGAGTGGTTAAAGCGTCAGGCTCTCGGCTAGTCGATCCCGCAGTCGTGGGTTCGCTCCCCACCGACACCGCTTGACTTTTTCTGAAGCCTAAGGGGTCCGGTGGCCGCAATTGAAAGAAATTCCCACGGCACTCATCAATGGAAGGAGCGGGATCGGAGTTCAGCGACTGGGTATTTGGTCCAAATCCCCATCAAAAATGATCGATGGAAGAACGCAGGCACACCGGGGGCTCAAATTCACACTTGTGTTGCAAGTCCCCATCCACAAAAATGGAGCCCGGGATAAAGTAGAATGAGCTGTACAGCTGCCGTCCTCAGGAGGGAACTCCTCCAGTTCCTGGTATCCATTATTTAAAATTCAAAAAATGTAGTGGAACCTTGAGACTCAACCAAACATTACCATTCATCCCTCGTCCAGTCTCTCCAATGAAAAATCCTAGGAATAATTATTCGTACTACTTTCTACGTCTCCAATAAAACTGCCACCATATTCCATTCGTTCACTACATTGTACTAACGCGTCAAAAATTCCACAATACCCTTTCTGTACAACAAAACCCCCGTCCAAGAACTTTAGGCACTGCCATAAAATCTTCCACGTCAGCAAAGGCCTAAGAATTTCTTCAGTAATGGGTATGTTTGTTGACCAGTGGTTCTTCTACCACCATGTTATACTAAGAATTATCAATTTTATATATTGTTCCTAAACCATACATTTATGTAATAGACATAACTGACTTATTGCATGTTTAAATTAATTATACTCGTTATCGAAGGTCTTGGTTGGGAGAAAAAAGCTAGTGTCACGAGCGTGAATCGAACCCACGGCCTTTGGATTCAGTCGATTTACTTTCAATGACGTGCTTTGTACTTAATTAAATTCCAATTCCACTAAGACCCATGTAAGTAAGTCAGTGTAAGTACCCAAAATATTTAATAAAAAGACATTTTTTCTACCATCGAACACGCATGACTGCATGACTATATATATATATATATATATATATATATATATTCAACTTAGAAACCTCAAACCCACCCCCGTACAGTCTTTATTATTATCATTCCATTAAAACATCACTTATATAGAATATAGAAGTTGTAAAAAGACCTTAGATAAAAATTATATTTAAAGGTACAGGGGTAAACAACAATAATAATACAATAAAATAAAAAAACCGTATTTACTATTATCTTTTGTGTTCGTGGTGTAAATTTCAGAACAAACTAAAATTAATTTGGAATCTTTTACTGGTGTAAGTCGAAAAAGGAGAAATTGAAGCTTGAATTCATTTTGTGGCAAAAGAATTTTATTTTAAAGAACACCCCCAACTATTTCTGTTCTCCGTGAATTCCTCTCCGACCCCTGTCAATCACAATGAAACTGTTTCCTCGTTCATCGACGTCCGGAATCCCGGCAAAGGGTTGGCGCACAAAAGAAATCCAATTTCGCCCTGAAAGGATTCTTTCCACCGGGAGGTTTTTAATTTTACGGAAACTTACCTGCATATATCCGCCGAGGCACGTCGTCGAGTTGACCAGCACGCCAACCTTGAACTTTTTGAACCTTATCCTGAGAATCCAATCTCTCGGGGTGCCCCTGAAGGACCTGAACCTGTACCAACAGGTCATCGGCCGTCCCCAGGTCTCAGGGGTCACTTCCGGTGAGGTCACGTCTTCATATATGTCCACAGTCTTGTTGCAATGATCACGTTTGACGTCACCTATAAAAATGGAAAAGTCAGTTTACTTCACACTTCTAAATTGGAATAGAAAACATTAATTTATTAACATTAATAAATAAAATTAATTGTTTTCTACATATAAATATCTGAAGAGTTTTCATTTTAGTTTAAATATCTAAACAAACCTTATCTTTTGAATTTTGAGGGCTACTTTATCTAAACCGATTTGTCCTTTTCTCTTCACGATAATGATATTTGTTCCCACCCAGATTTCATACTGCTTTGGAACCCTTTTGTCTTCCCCATACCGGAGAGCCCGTAACCATACGAGTTAGAAAGCTCTTTTCCCCTTCTACATTACTTTATCCCGCGAGGACGGTTCATTTGGTGAGGGTGTCAAAGGGTTTCTTCGCCCTAATCAGAGCTTTTGTCGAGCCCGGCTCGTCCTCAGCCCGTGCGGTTTTGATCATTTCATTCCTCATTTTGTCAGTTCTCTTTTCACCGTCTGTTTTCATTCACCGTCTCATTTTGCAATTTGCTATGTCGTCCGGGGGTCTCCCCCCCCTGGAAAGTACGTGAATTACGACATTTTCAAACAATGAGAGTATATTGTGCCAAATAGGGATGCATAACGTTAGCGTGAACGGTATCTAAAATACCGGCCTACGTTATTTGTCTTAGAATAGCGAGCTTGTTTAACGGGTGACGGTAAAGCCAAGAAATCACTTTTTGGTTTGACATATTGTCCAATTTAGCAAAAGCATATTATTAATTATTGATATTATTGTATATATTATATACATTATAATGTATATATTATTTATATTATATTTTTATTATTAATCCATTTATTTAGTGATTTAATTGGCCAAATTACTTATTTCATTTAATTAATTTTTATATAAGGTCTTGGTTGAAATAAAAACGTTAGCATCACGAGGGGAATCGAACCCAATACCTTTGGCTAAATACGCCGTTTCTCTAGCCACGAGTTGTCGTGACTTCGATCCATTCGGACGCCAATTCCCATCTCAACCTAAAACCACTCAAATTTTCCGGACACTGCTCAACTTTTCAGCTCTCACTCGGCTTGCTGTCACGAGACGAAGTTCCTGAATTTATGTTCCAACCGTACAATAACTTTTTCATCTAAAGCATTTAGATAATACTTATAATTAATTGAAACAATTAAGAAGGTCAATGACCGCTAAAAATTTAAACATTATTATAAGGAGGACATGGGTAGATATTTTTCAGAGATTTCAGTCAGGTTTAGTGTACATTTTTTTTAATATATCACTCATGATGTTCGTCGGGCATAATGTCATTTCAAAATTATTTTCATGCTGGAATATCTTCACATAAGCAAGGCGCGACCGCTGCAGCACAATACAGACAGAAACGGAAGTCGAAATAACAATAGTTTATGTGGTTTAGCTAAAGGTCGTGGGTTCGAATCTCTCTTCTGACCCTGACTTTTTTATCTCAACCAATACTTTACATAAAGATTAATTAATTGAAAAAAGTTATTTGGTCAATCGGACCAACAACTCTAATGGATTTTGTAGAACGTTTACGCTATCTCAATGTCACTGTTATATTTAGCTATATAGTTTATAACCACATTATACACCTATCTCTTAGAATTTAAGCTTTTAAATTGTATATAGCCAAAGGATCTGTCTTCTTCTTGCCTACCTATAATCCTTGCCTGTATATAAATAAAACGGGTAAATATTTTAATGTGGAAACACCGAATATACAGGCATTCTAACTATTACATGTACGAATTGTACAATTTGTACTATACAATAAAGAATTTTATTATATTTTTACATATTGCGTAATATTTTTTTTAAAATTGAACTTGAAAGAAAAACTACTTTCTTAAATTTCACCTGTTAACAACCACGCTTTTCTAAGACAAATAACGTAGGGTGCTATTTAAGATAACGTTCCGTCAAACCTGCGCATGCGCACTTCTATTAATATAGCGTTACCGTTCGCCCTAATGATACGCAAAATCGATGTAATATAATGTTCATAACATTTTCCTATTTTGGACCGGTGATTTCGTGAGTCTGTACGTAAATCCATAATCAAGATATCCTTGGCATAGAACGGCTCCTTGTAGGGAACAGTTAGCGTCAGTGGTTTTACTTGATAAGGTGCATAGTTTTGAAGCAATGTTCCAGACGGCAACGTTGTTGAGCAAGTGCAACATTCCGTCCGGCTTCACTTATATAATTAATGTTGTGGTCATGACATTGCTAAATTAATGACTTCCGCCCCCCAGGTCTTCCCCCGAAAGTGGGGGTCCATTCTCGGAAATCCACCCCCGACAAATCGTCGTCTTTCAGCCGGTCGCCGCCCCTCTGTCGGCGACTCCCATCACTGAAGCTTCAGACATCCGTCCTTCCCCATTACACAAATACTACGGTCCAGTCGGAATAATACAATTTCCCTTTTTTTTTCTATCTTCGGATCGATCTCTATCCAGACGAGTCGGTGGTATTTCACAAAGCTCCGTCCTACGTCGGAATTCTCGGGTCAAATGCGAAATAGACTCATTCGAGTGTATCTATGCAGTTCTGACTATACTCAGAACGGGTTAAGGTCGCCTCCTTAGAATTATTTTCTCAATTCTGATCTTTGAAATACAAAGAAGATTGAGTGTAAAAGAAAATCGAACCCAGTGGCATACGAGACTCCAGCATATTAACGTGGTCGACCACCCCACCTCACACAATCTATCTGCTAAATAAAAAAGCGTGTTGCATCAATCAAATATTACATACAAAAAACCAGTGTTTATTTTCTAACTGTAATGAAAATGTTTTTAATACGGAATATGAGTGGGGACACCGAATTAAATTGCATTATTTAACATCCACTTCAATGTTTATTTAAGAAAAACATTCAAAGAATATATTAAAACTGTTTTTCGGTGTACTTGTTTGCACTATAAACAATAAAATGCGAACATTTCAATAAATGTCCGTTTAATAGGTAAATAAAAATGTCATTGAACAAACGCAAATACATATATAATGTAAATATAGCGGAATGAATAGACAATAAAAGTAACGAAAAACAATCAGATTATACCATTGAAATATTCATTTATAAAGTATATACATACTTGCTACTATTTTATAGTTATTCAATGGCGTATTAGATGATGGTTCCCATTGGCAATCGTCTGTTATCAATATTAATTTTGTCCCGTCAAAAAGTACACCTTCCTAAATTTTCGTTATTTTTTTATACCTCTCTGAAGATGGCGTAATACCGAAACGCGTTTAAATAACGGACCCAATAAGTGACCCTATGCCGTTTCAGGATGACAGAGAGAGAGAGAGAGAGAGAAAACAAGAAAATCTATTATGAACAGGTCTCCTTAAGGACAACAATAACAAACAATACAAATGCTTAAAACATTTCCCTGAGCGACAAACAATAATTTAGTAATTTCATACATAATGGAATGGTAGAGCAAAATAAACATATATACAATATAAAACCTGTACACATTGTAATATATATAACCCAAAAATGCGATACCAAGAAAGGCAATATGACAAAATAAAAAAAAAATTTTTATATTTAATTTATTTTTTGTTTTTTAGTTATTTATTTAAGTTTACTAAATTTTTCTAAATTTTTGGCTCAATAGATAATTTTTTAACTGTATATTACGTTTTTTTAAATTTTTTTTAATATCAGTGTGGAGGGCGACCCACAATTTGCAGGATTAAAAATAATGCGATCCTCAAATAAACAAAATGTGAAAATTGACTTGCATTAGAATAAATGAAATTGACAGAAAATGTAGTAAATCATAAGAAATAACGCACTATTCCTTATTGAAAAACTAAAAAAATTAAATCTATTCAGAAAAAAAAAAGTTTAAAAATTAATTTCATGAAACAATTCAATTAAATCCAGGCGAGTAGGGTAATTGGATCATTTCTTTCGAGGTTTTTGTACCAGTAATTAATCAAAAAATTTCTAGCGAACAGATTTAACCCAAATGAATTAGATGGATTTCACCCAGGATTGAACACTTAGCTAGAAAATCAGTAATATTTTCCATTTTGCGGAGGCAGCAAATCACAGAACCACCCCGAAACCACTAACCTAAATTTGGATATGATAGTTTGAAATGTATGTTGAAATTGAAACGGTCATAATTTATGGAGCAAATGTTAAAAAAATAAGTTTTTCTTATTACGAGTTGAAAATTAAACACAAAGCAGGATGTCCGTGATTCTTTCTACCTAATATTTCGCCAATTTAAAACTTTTCAAATATAAATTTGACAAAATGGAAAACGTTTCTAGTTTTCAATTATTTTCAGTGGGATTTGGTAAATTGTGAACAGAAACTCTATCGTCATCCATGGTTCGACAGTTGAAAAAATACGTTCCCCCTCTGATCCTCCCAGGTCGTAACTCACGAGGTTCTTGGATCCTTTGTGCTTTTTCTCCTTCTCGACACGTACTGAGACAATTATTCTTTTCTGGTGGGGTCGTTTGATTCGTTTTTCAAAGGAGCCGGCGGTCATATCACGCTTTTTCTTTCTCGGCCTCACCGATAAGCCGGCCTATGAAAAACAACCTTAACCTTGCTTTCCAGCAAACTCAGATAAATACATTCTTGCTTAGTTATTTATTTTTATATACATTTTTTAAAACAAAAAATCGGAATGTTTTATTACAACAGACATCCCTTTGTGTGCGTCACGATTTTCCAAGCATAAAAAAATATTTTCTGTATTTTATACAATCAATTTTGTACTATAACAGCATAGACGTTCACTATAGATAAATATACAATATATAAATACTTCGTAAAAGAATTATTTCATTCTTATATAAATGCATTTGTTCCCACTTCAGTCGTATGTTATGTTAGATGGGTTGCTTTGCTCTTTCCCATGTCTCGTGTAAAATTTCATGGATCATCCGATGGTTTTAGAGATGGGAGAGCATAAAACTTTACAACTCCGTACATAGAGGCGTCGTAAATTTCTTCGGACGTGACCATTCGATTGAACCCCGTTTGAATGCCGTAACAGTGGAAACGTACAAAGTATATCCCGACACCCTCTTTGTTAAATCGTTTTGCCCGTTTAAAGAACGAGTCGTTTAAAAAAAAATCAACTTGCTCCGATCGAACGGGTATCGAGTCCCTCCAGAGGAACGATAAAATGGCAAAAATATTAACAAAGGGTTATTGGTATTTATCTGTAGTAAGGCATTGTCCGACCCCCGGCTCAGCCCTTTAAGTACGCGATGCTTCATTAAATTTCAATTTCAAAGGGACTTTCCCCCCTCATTCCCTGCTTCTCCATTGAACGAGAGACCGTCAGAAAACCAGAACACGAAGTGGAAACATTCTTTGAAAACCAACCCCTTCTTGTTCGCCCATTCTTCTCTCGTAGTCGTCTGGCCTCCCCCCCCCGCATTCGACGTTTTCAGCGATAAATTAATTTTGTCGCCCAACCCTTCTAAATAACGTCGAAGGAAATTGTCTCAAAACATCGACAAAAGCGGAGATAATTTCATCATTCCTATTCCTTTTGATTTGGTACGAAGTTATTTCGTTATGTATCTGATTGAAAAAAAAATTGAGTAACGAGCTAACAATCCTAACCTTTCGGGAAAATCTCTTTGAACAACCTCTTTCAATTCCAGTTCCTCAGATTAATAGGTTTGTTTTCCCATTACATTCCTTGTCTCCGTTAAAACAAACCCAATTTATATTTAATTCAGTCTTTGAGTAATTTTTATTAAAAATAATATTATCTTAGATTTGATTTAAACACTTCATTGCACCTCCTTCAGGGCACCTAGAAAAGGAAATAAATATACTTGTAATTTGGCAGATTTAACACCAAAACATATAAAAGATATTTTTGCACTTATTGATTTTTGGCCAAAACTATAAAATCATAAATGCTTAAGTTATCATGTCAACACTAAACTTTTGTTTTTCCCTTTCTTTCTCACTTTTACAGTAAAATGACTAGACTACAAATACCGCAGATAGGAAAGCGTGGAAAAACCACAGTCAAGGCTAGTATGTGAGGTTTCTCGATTTAAATCCTATACAAGAAATGAATATTCTTGTTTATTAACTGTTTTTTTTATATTATAATTTCTTTGAATTAATTAATCTTTCTATGTAAGGTCTTGGTTGAGATTAAAAAAATCAATGTCGCAAGCGGGATTCAAACTCCCGACCTTCGGCTAAATACTCAGAGAGCATCGAATTCAAGATAGAACCATTGGTAGAGTAGCGGCGTATTTAGCCGAAGGTCGTGGGTTCGAATCCGGATTTCGACATTGACTTTTTTATATCAACCAAGACCTTACATAGAAATAATAATTCATTGAAAGAAGCAACTTGGTCAATTGATCACTAAAACGTGATTATTTTATAGCCCTCATAAATTACTACCAGTTTGTTAAATAAAACCGAGAAAAGTTGGATAAACTTGAGTGTTTTCTGTACTCATTAAAAATGTTTAATTAATCGGCTTTGCCATTTTGTATTTTTCCATCATATAGAAATCTGTCTTTCTGTTATTTTTTACAGTACTATACAATACGTTTCGCATTATCCACTTGGTTGCATACGTTACACAGGTGGTACTTTCTTGTCCAATCACGTGTCAGTATGGTTTGAGTGCTATACCGGTCGTAAGTTTCTCCAGTGAATCTAGGCTGAATAGGGTAGATAGTGAGGATATTTTACGATTTAAGATTTATACCACTGTCCAATGGTTGAAGATCTGAATCTGTTCTGCCACGGTTCAATTGATCTGTTTTTAACGACATCGATGGCATCTTAATGGGATATTTTAACCTCGCTTATTACAATTGAATTTTTTATCACCTCGGCCAGCTCATCGGCTTTCTCAAAAAGATAGTTGGACTACTGTGTTAAAATAGATTTAGAGATAATAATTTATTATGATCTGAAAAGAGAAGAGAAAACATGTTATGATATCTCTCCTTGTCTGGTGTTCATCTTCTTAAATTTGTCAAGAATTACAAGTGCGTAGATTCTTTTGTACAGCCCTAAAGAAGGTGCAATAAATTGCTGAAAGCTTGAGAAAAATAGGAAAATCTTTTATTGACCATGTCCCTGATAATACCTAAAAGTATATTATCTTCATAGAGTTGATCGATATATCTACAAAAAATACATTAAAACTCGATTAATAATGAATTGCTGCAATTTACCTTTGTTTTTTTGTAGCTACCGACCATGAAATCATATCACTGTCCAAAGCACTTTGTGGGCCAATATAACTCGATATTCCGCCATCTACTCTCGCACTCATTCACACAACTATATACACAAATAAATACATAAGTAAATAACCAATATAGAGCTTTATATTTATTTGTGATATTTACAATAATTACATATGGAGAAACATTTATGTTTATGTTAAAAATCGGAGCAGGAGTTCCAACAATCGACTGTCCTGTCCAACGATTGTCTTTATGTCGGGTGCCATGCCTACTCGCACCATGGAAAGGGCCGAGGCCAAGTGTAAAGCCGGCGCCTCACGATGCGTCGAACGTTGGATCCAACATTCGAGTCAAATGACTCGACCGATTGCTCGAGCGGGTGTTCCTGCTACACGGTGTTGCGAATGTTTGATCCAGTGGTTCGCGTCAAGTCGAGTTTAAAAGGTAGTGCTCAAGTGTAGTGTTTTTAAAAAATGGAGGACGGTGAATACGATGTTGCAGCTGTTGCTGCAGCACTAGTGGTATTCTCTACTGCAAAAATGCTAACAGTGAAACGCAGAAGGCATAGTAGAAGATGGTGGATGTTATCTCATCATAAATCCAGAGAACAGTAAGTAGAAACTATAATAAAGAAATAGGGAAACAATATTATTTTAATCTTGTGCCAGATTTTAATATTTAATAGGTAAATAAATTAATGTTGTATATGTTAATATTATTTCAGCTGCAGTGGTACACACATGCTCCTGGATTTGCTGAAAGAACCGTCAAGAAAATTTGAAAATTTCTGCACAATGTCAGCGGAAGATTTCGAATATCTTCTGAATCAAATTGGTCCAAAAATCCAGAAACACGACACCAATATGAGAAAATCAATACCAGCAAAAGAACGTCTGGCAGTTACTCTGCGATTTTTGGCTACTGGCGATAGTTTCAGCAGTCTTGGATACTTTTTAAAATATCCCATCAGGCCATAAGCCAGATCGTACCTGATGTTTGCACTCTCACTCTTCTGTGTCGTGTGGCCGGTGGTTCCAACTCCGAGTGTGATCCCTCGAACGTTCGAGCCTCCCCTCCCATTCCTTTAACTCCTTTGACTTGGGGCAAAAGACCGACAACGAGCGGAAACCTTCCAATACGAACGTTGGACGCTCGGCATTGGAAGCTCGTAGGTTCGAAGGTCCGCCAGACGGTGCTACCAACTGTCAAGCGTCCAATGTTGGAAGGTGTTCGTAGCATCGTGTGGCGCCGGCTTAACACACTGCGCAAACTTTCTCTACAACAGTGGGACAACCGTGCAGGGCTTCCGTAAGTGGTCTGTGTCAATGGACTACAGCCACCAAAGAATTATATTAACTCGAATAATAATTTTTTACTTTCGAGAGATTTACAGGAGTCACTGGGTCCCCAGTGTTTCTTTCGAAGAGCGCTTTGCAGCTTTCTCAAATTTATTGGAATTTACAATGAAATTTAGGCCTTTTCCCAAATTATTTTACCATTGAATGCCTGCTAATGTCTGCATAAGAGTTGTGCGTGCATGATTTCTTTTTTCAGAAGTTTTTGAGGACTGCCGGAGAGGAAAAATGAAACGGAAGACAATAAAAATTGCGGAGTAATGCACTACAATGCCCAATATCGCAATATAAATAAGAAAAATAGCTCCTTCAAAAAAAATATGCTTTGTTTTTTGTTATTGTTATGTAGAATTAGTTATCATACTTGAATGGAAGAATAAAAGGATAAAGATGAGCTAATCACGCTGAGATTGTTGCTAGTCTGACTCCATTATTATTATTATTATTAGCCATACAAGCCTATGGGGAAATTTTAATTTATGAAAAAAAACTCACAATTTTAATTTTTAAAAAAAGAAACAGAAATAAATTTTATAATTTTATTAAATTTTTTGTAACTTAGCCTTCCGAATTAAGAATTAAGAAAAGAAAATCAAAGCTTGGATGGCACTAGGATAAATTAGGTTACGAGTGAATGTTTGGAGTCAGAGTTTTATAGCACTCAGAAAATAGGTAACCTAAAATAGAATGTTTGGATGTTAGGGCGTGAAATGACCTTAGCCTTTAAAACGCCCTTAAATATTAATAATAATAATAATAATAATAATCTTTTGCATTATTAATCCAGTCTGAGTATCGATTAAATTTGGGTAATCTACAGTGAATCAGCGTCGTGATGTCAACGCCAAATCCGTAAAGTTTAAAGACTACAGTGCTTGAATATTCCTTGACGTTGTGTAGACTTTGGAACAAAGTTTGGTGCGAAGGCAGCTATTTAGGTTTAAAGAGGTTCAATAGATTCTGCTTAATACTCCACCGCAGACGTTCGCATGTTTGCGAAGCCCTCTTCTTATTGAATGACGATGCTACCCGATTAAATGAACCAAGAACTATAAATAATAACACGTGCACCTCTCCCAATCAGATTTACTTAACTTTAAAAACTAATTAAATTACTAGTGGTCCGCTTGACCAATTAATATCTTTCAATTAATTATGTTTTTAGTTTAAATGCAAAAGTCTGTGTCACGAGTGGGATTCGAACCCACGTTCTTTGGCTAGATACGCCGCTGCTTTAACCACTTGAGCTATAGTGACTTCGATCACCAACTTCCCATCTCAACCCCACTTTTTTTTTATTTTCCCTCATTTTTACCATTTTTCAAGTTATCTTTCTCTCAACTAAAAACCTTAATTAATTTAAAAACTAGTTTTTCTCATCGGGAAAAAATTTGAAAAATAAGTTGGCTTTGTTATTTATTAATCATATTTCATGTTAGAACAGCCTTGGGTAAAGGTGCAAAGATTTCCTCTTTTTAAGCACAGGTGCTCAGAGCAATAGAGCCAAGAACGATGGATAGATAATCATCCTTTGCCCCAGTTCTTCAACAGAAGTTGCTGGTTTATGATTGGCGTAGACACCGTTTTGTAATTGGCCCCACAGAAAATTATAAAATGGAGTAAAATCGGATGAGATGAATACAAAATTCTCGGATTTTCCTCTGCCAGTGTTCGTAAATTCCAACGGTTTAGTATGCCATTAGAGGTGAACATGGATTTCTCATTCCATAAGAAGTATGGAACAACGTTTTCTTCGTTTACTCTCCAAACGTCACACGCTCACGTCAGAGTACTCGATATTCCTCGCGACTGAGGTAAAACAACTCGTTTTGTTTAAAATATTTTATTTTTTGTTGAAATCGTGATAAATCTTTGAAATGCCGTCTTAAAATGAAACATGGTAACTAATTGCAATCAAACGTCTCCGCCTTTGTTTTGACAAAAATTTCAATTATTGCGTATACCCTTCTTTCCACTGTTCTGTTGTAATCTTGAAACAAACGTTCGGAGATGAGTTTCAAAAAGATGTCAGGCTTTTTTTTCTATTTATTCCGCCCCCGAGGGTATCCCGGGTATCACAGGGTATAACAGAGCCCCTCTCGTTCGCCTGACAAATATATTTCATGTCTTATCTCCTCTCTATATTATCAATAATATTTTATAAATAAAAATTTTTTTCTGTTTATAATACTGTTTTTTATTGCATTAACCAGTCTGAAGTGTGTTCTTTTAAATGCAAAATCTGGTTGTTTACTTATGTTAATAAGCACATCGGACAAACGGAGTTCACGTAATAGTTACTTTTTTTTAAATATTTCATTATTTACAGTCAAACATTCGGAAATTACATAGATACGAAATTGAATTTACCCTTAGCTTAGTAGATCTTCAAAGTTAATTTTAGGAAATTTGACCATTTATGAAAGGGAATCTTTTCAAACTGAATAAATTGATGTATAGAGATAAGAAACAGTGTAGCGGTATAGGAAGGGTACTGAAATATTTATAGGAATTTGGGAGGTGAAGAGCATAGTCAAGAAGGAGGCCGAAAATTACGCATGTCTGCCCTGAGCCCTTTCAGGAGAGGGCCAAGATTAAGCTGTCAAGGCGGCGGCTCAACTTTGTCACAAGACAACCTCCTTATCTCAATCCAACAGTTGTTCCAATCCTATCTTAGCCGAACTCCTTTACAATACGGACAGGGATCAACTTCAAAGTGTCGTATTGGCTGAATGGGTTGATATTCCAATTGGACCTCCTGCCGAGTTCGGAAATACCATTAGGAAATGAAAGCGATAAGAATTCACCTTAAAAATACCCGGATATTTATTTATAACTTAAAAGTCAGTCACTATAAATCAATATGATTTTACGGTATTTCACAATGGCCAAGTCTAGATACATCAGGTTGTGACAGCCCATTGTTATTGCAATATTTTAAAGAAGAGTTTACCTGTCGACCCCAATCAAATATTTATATTTCCAACAAACAGCTTTTCAAATTCTGTATCAAATAGTATTTCTTTGCAATATACGTTAGTAATTTAAACGTAAGCAGCAGAAATGACGACAGAGTTCTGTTTTCTGCTTAAATTTCGAAAAATTAGCCATTTATTGAATACATATCAACAGGCGGAAAAGTTGATCATGTATGACATTCAAAACTACCTGACATGAGAAAAAATTATTTTACTCAACAAAATAATGGCAGAAATCGTTAGATGCGGTCTGGTGTGAAGTAGGTTTCACAAAGACATTTTCTTTCTCGTGCCAGCGTTTCGATCTTTAAACAGATCATCTTCAGGGTCTTGGATTTACATACGTTTTTTAGTGCCAGTCTCAACATGCAAGAAGGGCACACTTACGCAGAAAACAAACACTTTCACACCTGAAGGTGATCCCAATAAAGGTCGAAACGTTGGCACGATAAAGAAAATTTTTTTTCTTACCGTAACTCACGATTTCTGAGTAATCATAGACTAACGGTCACTAATCATGTGTTACCAATATTGAATTTGATTAATGATCCAAACGTTGGCAAGATAATTAAAATGTTTTTTAGAGCCTAAGTCACACCAGACCGCATTTCACGGCCTCCAAATAAAAGAAATAATGATTGGATTGGACAACCAACATGACTCTCTAGGTCCTGAACCCTATTTCAACATAATAACTGTAACTAATTTATTATAAATTTTAATGCAATTTATAATAAAAATAGTAGAAAAAGAACACATTTCAAAATTGGCAGTAGCCGATTCATTTTGGTGGTTTGTATGAAATTAGCTGTTAACTTTTCGCCATCCTGGAAAGGTACGGTCCACAGATGCATCACGATGATTGTAGAAGGGTCCTTATGACTAGAAAAAGTATATATTAATATTAATACATTTTTATTTTAGTAGTCAACTGACCAAGTTACTTCTTTCAAACAATTATTCTTTTTGTGAAAGGTCTTGGTTTAGAAAAAAAGGTCAGTGTCACGAGTTGGATTCGAACCCACGACCTCCGGCTAAATACGCCTCTGCCTTACCACTCTGACTTCGATCCTCTCGGACACTAAGTCTCCATCTCAACTAAAACCTTTCACAAAAAGAATAATTCATTGAAAGAAGTAACTTAGTCAATTGGCCCCTAAAACTTATTAATATTTAATAATTAAAAGACGCATCACACCACAAGTCGCTGAGAATCCGATTCTGATTAAACGGCATTTGAATATGGCAAAAAGAGGGAAAAGTCGAATGGTTGTTGAGTTAGTGTCCGAAAGGATCGAAATCATGATAGCTCGTGGCAGAGCAGTTGCATATTTAGCCGAAGGTCGTGGGTTCGAATCCCACTTGTGACACTGACATTTTATCTCAACCCAGACCTTTCACAAAAAGAATAATTAATTGAAAGAAGTATATATTAATTTAGAAGAAATTAATGTCAATTTACAGCTAGATAAAGGTAAAATAGGCTATCTATGTAAGTATACCATGGATTTGTGTATAAAAAAGAAAGGCAAGAAAAAAAAGAGTCATATATAGAATTGGATAATAAAAAAAGAGTTAAGACCGACTACCGTAGGCTGTCTTACTACAGTTAATATCTTTTTTTCTTTCTGCCTTTCTTTTTTATATAAAAAAATCCAAGATATTCTTATACTGTTTGCCAATTTTACTTTTATTTGTCTGTAAATTTACATTGATTTCTTCTAAATTAATACATACATTGTCTAGCCAAATTAACTTTTGTCGTATTTTCACCACATCGAAAATGTATATGGTTTTAGTTTACAGCATGTTGAGGCTGTGTTATAATACAGTCTGGATGCTGTTCGATTCTGTTTTTTAGAAATTTAATTTTCTTATCAATATATGATTTATCGGTAAAAGTCATATGGGTTTATTTCTAATAAGTCTTACCTATTGCAAGGCAACGCTTAGCCTTTCGTTTCAATTAAGCCGGTAAACAAATTAAAGAAGATTGGCTAATCCCAATCCCGCCCCGTTTTTCTTACTTTCCCAATCCGAACCCTAAGGGCTGTCGGTTATTTTGCTTGAACAACTTCATTCATGAAAAAATTAGAAATGCTACGAACAATACTTTCCTGATTATGTTACATATAGACACAGAAATGTTTTTAAAATCTAGCATGGACAATTTATTTGAAAGGCTCTTTTTGGTTGTCGAGCAGACAGGCATCTTGAGGTGTTTTAAAGAGTCATAACCCTTCTGAAGTGATCACCCAAAAATAATTCAATATATCAAAATCCAAATTGGTTCTAAGAAACAGTTGAGAACGTATGTAGATTGTCCTAAATTTGGAAGTTTTCTCATTTATTCTTCGGTCACGGTCCAAATTCGTGGAAATTAATGAACGGTTCATAACAGCCAAATTCTCATAATATGAAGATTTTAAAACTTGACTTATCCCTAAAGACTAATATAGTAATAACGATCTATTTTTATTACCAATTCGAATCTTTATATCGAAAGAAAAGCGATTAAGCATAGGAAGACAAATGATTTGGCGCCGAAGTTAGTTTTGCCTTTATAGCCAAAGTTTATCGCCAATAGCTCTCTAATTTCTCCTTTTTTCTCAGCTCCCGGGTAAAAAGTTGTCACACTTTAATCCACAGGTGGCCAATGGAAAGACTCTATATTTGTGATCATCATTCATATTCGAAATTACTATTGAAAAAAATTAGAGTTTCCTGAAGAAGCTGTTGCTAGTTAACGCGTTTACGATTTGTTTAACTAAGTGTTTAGGTAAATTAATTTTTAGATTTATTTATTAAACAGTAGTTGTGATTAAAATAAGGGTAGATGAATACTTGGTTTAAGGTGATTGGGGAAGTCGATATAGAAGTAGGACAATCCTTTCCTCCATTGGATCAATCGTGGAACCTCGATAAATCATAATCATACCCTGGAAAGTGCGTTTTTTCTTATAAGACTAAAATTTTCCTTGGTGGCTTTTCTCTGGTCCCTCCTGACAGAGTCGGCATGTTCTTTCTCAGCTTTGCCCATCGTCTTAAGACGATAATTGAGTGGCCGGTATAATTTTCCTCAAATCCTGCCTGCTGGGAAAAGCGGGTTTCTTCGCCTTCTATCTTGAGAGATTTACAATTTTCTTAGCTTGCATTATACATGGTGCGTTTTTGCAGTGTTTATTTTTCTTTCTCAATCCATTTGTCCAGTTCCGACTTATAGGCACACTCTGGTTAACTTAGTCGCAGTTCGGGCCACTTGGATGAAAATGCTGCCCTTCTTTTTAGCTAGTTGGCCAGCCTGTTCATTTCGTTCTAAGTCTTCGTGAGTTTTGAGGTGAAATCAAGCTCATTTATCAGTGCCTTTATGACGGTTTGGCTGCTTGAGAGTATGCACCGTGCACATTTCATATTTTTCGTTACTAACTCCTGTTCATAGATTTCTATTGAATGGACCTTAGCTTGGAAAATAGTTGAGGTTAGTCCAAGGGGCTTTGCTAGGGTGAAGTTCTGACCTACTTCCCGTTCCATCTTTGATTCAACTGTAACATTAAACAGTTTATACCATAAAAAATGGTTCCAAAAATATAAAAGTCATGAAATTAGAAAATGAGAAAAACCCAAATCTAGACCACCAAACTGTACCATATTAGGGCTTCTTGAAATTTGAGGTCACCTTCCTTCCGAAGGACCTTTCCTATTATCTATACCCACTTGGAAGGGACCGTTTACGGGAGGCTTTCCTCTCATTTTGCCAGTCACCGTTGTACCATCTCAATAATTTCGATTCTTTCTAGAATTTTGCAATAGCTCCTTCTTAGAACTGGCTTATTTCCTTATATCTCTTTTGTACAGATATATGTAAGCATAGAAATGCTGTTTCCATTGTTGAAGTGGGGCAGGTCGCATTTTTTTAATAAATTTTATTCTACATGCTTCATACAAAACATTACTTTTAATACAAAGCCATAAATATAAAAGTATATATATCGAGGTGAAAAAATCAACTACTGAGATCCGTTAAATATTAATAAAGAACTATAATAAATGGAAAACTAAATAAACAAATAACCTAACATTTAAGTAAGTCACATTAAAATCTATTGTTTTGATGACTGGGTCAAAATGTTCATAATAGTCTTTCTTCATGAGGCCTTTTTCACCAGGTGGCCACTTCTTTTTTTAGCAGTAGGCACTTCGGAATCCAAACACAACCCAGTTCTTCTATTAGTGGGCACTCATACATTAGATTTATTCTGCTCAGTTCTATTCGGAAATTGGACATGATGAGGATTCCTTCAGATGAAAGCGGAGAAAATTGCTATTGTTTGGACCGTGTTCAGTTAAGATGTGGGATCGTTGGATGTGCTGCTGGAATCTACCGATAACTTTGGTAAAGAACTTTTTTTCTGCCTTCCATTATTTGTACTTTACCAAATATGTTTCCATTATTCTAGACTCTCTTCGAAAAGATTATTTACAATTGTTGATTATTTCAATTCACTTAAATCTCTCATCAGTAGATGCTGACTCGACCAGTCTGCTAGCTTCTCCAGCAGGCTGCATTGCCCCTGTTATATGTAAACCATGTATGTAAATTCCACCCCATGTATAAATTAGTATAAACGTCGTTAATTTTTTTACAAACGAGTTTGATTTAAATAATTGTCAGTTGTCAATGATGATAGACATTTTGATTTAATAGGTATAACCAGTTGATCTTTTTGAAATTGTGTAAGGTACGAACGATGCCTGAAAAGCGTAATGCGTCGTGTTGGTTTGTGCCTTTCACCTTCTTCAGTGGTGGGTTGAAACTAGTCTTTTTTACGGTTTAAAGTCTCTCTTGTTAAAAACCTTCAAAGTAGGTAGAACGATAACAGAAAAGAATGATAATGATGTACTTCAACTTTTCGAAATTAATTATTAATTTTGTGTAGCTGTTCGTTAAAAACAACTGCGATGGTTCGAATACAGGTTTATGCCAAATATAAAACAATTCCTTCATCTCAAAAAACAATAATGTTAAAAACTCCATACCTTTTTATATAGCACGATCACAGGGTAACAACAATTTGACGTACAAGTCTGTTCTCATGACTTTGCAACTTTTACACAGGGTATCGGGGCATGAGGGGAAAAGTAAGGAAAGGGGTTGAACAAGTGAATATCCTTTGAAGAAGGAATCAAGCGACCGTAGGAGAAAAGAATAATTGTCAAAAGGCGTGTTTGGACGGAGGGGCCGAGATAAAGTCTACAAAGAGGCCGGGAACGCTTTGAATTATGACCCGAGGAAAACTTAGGAACAAAGAGCTGGGAGAATTATAACCGTATTGTATCGTTTTCCCAAACGAAAAACTCACGGAAAATCCTTACGGAGATAATTTGTAGCCTCAACTTGTCCCGACGTGACTCCAGTTCAGGGTTAATTTTTTTTTTTAAATCATTTATTTTATTTTATTATTTGTAGATTGAATATTAACAGTTAGAGTTTCAAATGGCTATCACCACCATGCTAAAAAAATATCCGTAATCATGATTATTTCTAAATTTCGTAATTCACAAAACCTTTCCCATTGTTCAGTCTTCCCTATGTTAAAACATAAGGACATCACTGAAACCCATCACTCACATCTAGCCAAATTTTCTTCTAAACCGCACTATATAAATTTATTTCATTTTATTGGCCATATACTGTATTGTGTTAAAATGCTTTTTCAAGAACCCACCAAGTCTACACAGAAAATACACACTTTAAGTGAGTATAAAGGCTTAAATAAACTCTCAACGCGACATACAAGAATGGCACAAGTACACAGAAAACAAACACTTTGAGCCCTGAAGAAGATCTCAATAAACATCGAAACGTTGGCACGGTAAGTAAAATGTTTTTCTGAAACCTACATCACACCAGAGCGCATCTCACGATATCACAATAACTTAAGTTAAATGTAGAAATCGTGAGATGCGGTCTGGTGTGATGCAGGTTTCAGAAAAAATTTTACTTTATCATGTCAACGTTTCGATCTTTATTGAGATCATCTTCAGGGCTCAAAGTGTTTTTCTGAAACCTACATCACACCAGACCGCATCTCACGATTTCTAAATAAGTATCGATTAGCGGTCACTACTTACCACACACTTAAATTGAGGAACTACAACTAAAATTACAATTATATTGGGCTATTGTATAAATTCATTTTTACATCTTACATTCTGTATAATTTAAATAATGTTTATAAATCACATGCCCTGAAGATGATCTGAATAAAGATCGGAACGTTGGCACGATAAAGAAATTTTTTCCTAAGCCTACATCACACCAGACCTCATCTCACGATATCCAACCTTTAAGTTTGATGTGAGTGTGTGTGTGTGTGTGTGTGTGTGTGTGTTTAATACGAATGTATCATTGTTTTGAGGTAAGTTGTACAAGATTTAAATTTAATTGCATTACGTAATGCATAGAAAAGCATTTATTATTTGTTAGATTTATTACTTATGGCCCTTTCCGTGATTCGCGTTATAGTGGGGCGGTTTTCACGTTTGCACTATCTCTGAACCGATTTTGTTTTTCTGAGCGCCGTGAGACCACAAGGAATTCTAACGTTTCCCTCCTCTCATCCCGTTCCCTAGAACGGAACTTCTACCACTCGAGGTGTAGCTATAAATTTCCACGGACGGCGGACTGGAAAAACTAGGTTTAATAAGAGAACGGCCCGTTATATACGACGCTCGAAAGATTTAATTAAACCTCCAGAGGTTTTGGTGAAGTCCCAAGGATGGATAGGGAACAATAAGGGGCTTTTATTTTGATGTCATTCTTCAGCTGAGCTGTGTAAACACTCTTCTATTATACACGACTCATTTCTCGACATTGCGAAATACGATTTGACCTTTCGGTGTTATTCGGTTTTTTTTGCGCAGTTTGTTTAGTTAAAGGTATTTCCACTTCAAGCCTGTAACTATAATTTACATTAATTTTCCTACGATTTTTCATTAAAAACGAAAAATATTCTAATTTTTTATAAATAAACCTTGTTTAATCAATACTAACAAGGGTACGTATCAGGTTCGTGAGTAACGAATTTGGTCAAACTTTTTTTTACACATTCTACACTCCAAAATATGAGGCACGTTCACTTCTTAAGAATAGACCCCGGTTTGGCAAAAACATTTTCTTCAGAGTCGAAATTTTCTTTTTTTTTATTTTTATTCCACCATTCTGCTTGCACAAATCACCAATGTAAATATTTCCTTTTAAAGAATTGTTTATATAGAACGCATTAAAAATTTAGTAAAAGCTATCAAAGCTTATCGTTAACCAAAAAAAAAAAAAAATACTGTAATATTTTCAAGAAAACTAGGTCATAATTTTTTTCGTGAAACTAATATCAAAATTTTGTTTTAGCACCTCTAGAGACAATTCGTTGTAGAGAAAAGAGTTTTTTTAGCGCGTATGACTGTATCAAATAATATCAGATTATTACTTCTATTTAACAAACAAGGTTAATGTTTGGCAAATAATTTATGACATTTGTTGATAAATCGAGTTAATTAAAATGTGGCCTTTTTTTTGAGTATTTTCTTACATATCTTTCAATGCAACATACGTCATTAAAAAGCTACATTCGTCTCTTTTTTAAATGACTGCTTCTCAAAAATTTTAAAAAATTTAGGAGTAGAAAAATTGATAAATTAAACTTAAACCAAAATTTATACTTATAGGTCTCTTCTAGTTGTGGTAAAGGTAAAACAAACGTTTTTATTAATTTAACGGGACAATTTTTTATAGCTTACTTTACTTGAAAAACGTTTGGTTTTTACAAATTTTTTGGTTATTTATGAACACTGATAGCTTTTTCGGCACAGGGTCACTTACTGGGTCTGTTTCAACTTGCGGGCTTTTGAGATATTCAAACGGAACCACTACCTCACTGAAGATGGCGCAATGCCGAAACGTATTTTAATAAATCAAAAATCTGAGAGTGGAGGCAGACCCAAAAAATGATCCAGTGCCGGTTCAACATTCGAGTTCATCGACTCACAGATCAAAATCTATCATCAGCATTGATAACTTTTACTTTTTCTTTTGAATCTTCATAAAATAATGCTGCAAAGTGAAACATAGTTGAATTGATCAAGTAGAATGGCCAAATAAGTTTATTAAAAAACTTCAGCTTTCAAACAGAAATTTGAAACCAGGCCCTATTCCTAAGAAGTGGAGTATATGCGACCGATATTTTGAAGTGCAGATTCACCAAAAAAAGTATGGACGAAATTCGTGAGCTAAGTTGGAGCTACAGACAGTCGGTGATTTGGTTTCATCTTCTGTGGTTAAAGCTCGTCCAGTTTTAGCCTCACACTGGCATGATTTTTCCTTTTGATAATGGAAACGTGTAAAAAAATATATCTATGCCTACGGTAAGGCTATTTATTTCCTGAATTCATTATTTGGCCCAATAATTATCTTATAGGAGGGCCTCAAAACAAGTGAAAAAAGTAAAGTTTTCCTATTAAACCGAGATAAGATTGCTCCAAACAATTTAAATTATTGTAAACTAAGCTGAACTTTGTCAAAATCAGGTCACAATTCCGACCGAATTGTTTTGACGGTCTGACTTACAATTTTAATCTTACTTTTCTTCTCCGATCTTTCTTTCAATTCAGCCACGAATTTCACCCTGACAAAGGAATTATGTAAATGGAACGAGGGAATGAGAGACTTCCCTGCTTCTTTACCGTCACCTTTATTCAACAAGTGAACGCGATAGCGTTGTGGATGTCGGCTCTATTATTGTAACTGATACCATTCTCAAAAGAAATGCCGGTTCGAGTTCAGAAAGAGCAGGTGCCGGATCCCCTATGCTCTCTGGTTGGCGCGGCGAGGCGAAAGCTGATCAAAAGCTGTTTTGTATAGTGGTTCGTGATTATGCTTTCAAAATATAATTAAAGGCAGGATGGGTCGGTGTGTATCCCCTTCAACAATTTTTTACTCACCTCAATGAAATTTTCAACGAGGCGTTTGCTTTTATCCGTTATTTAAATACTTTTGAACATTGATTTAGCCCACGTGAAATGTTCCGATTTGAGCTGGCATGAGAATTTGTGTAGAATGATAATTTCTCAAAGATAGTGAAGTTAGATTTTGTGTTAATTTTAAGGACTTTAAAAAAAGCGCAGATCTCAGTAGATAAAATCATACAATTATTACTTATTATTGAACATACTGGATAATATCAATTAACCGCATGTTTTCGCGTCAAATATAATAATTTTATATTGATACTGTAAGGTACTAAACTGCTCTATGTGCAAAGTTACTAAACTATGTAATATAAGGTAGTATAATTCATGTGGTGTAAAAAGTGCCTTTGCTTTAGAAATTGGCTCAAGGAAATTTATTAAAACTGAAATACAACCCATTATATTTCGTGGCCCGATTGACAAAATAAGCTTCTTAACTTAATCCTCTCAGAGGGAAAATTCGAAAGATAGGTTGAGATTGGGAGTTGGTATCAGAGTGGATCGAAATCACGATAGCTCGAGTGGTTAGAGCAGCGGTCTATGAAGCCGAAGGTCGAGGGTTCGAATCCCGTTCGTGACACTAACTTTTTCATTTCAACCAATACACGAAATAAAAAATTCAGACAGATAATTAAATAAATAAACTTTAATTTTGAATTGTTGTTTCGCAACTATATAAAAAAAATTATTTTATAAACAATGCCCAGAGGAATATGTAGTACGCAAGTGTACGAAGTGTTTTTTTAAATATTTTTTTGGTTCTGTATTGTATTTATGTTAATTAATTTAATGTAATTTGTTAGTGTGAAATGAAGAGGTTGTTTAATCGAGCCCTGAGAAACATAGAGCCCTGTGGGGGTGAAAGTGACGAGACATCTATGTTTCTGTTAGTTGTATTTATGTGTAGCGATTAGTGACCGTTAATCGATAATTATTCAGAAATCGTGACATGCGGTCTGGTGTAATGCAGGTATCAGAAAAACATTTTCTTTATCGTGCCAACGTTTCGATCTTTTATTGAATTATTATTATTATTATTATTAGTTTTTAAGGGCGTTTTAACAGCTAAGGTCATTTCACGCCCTAACATCCAAACATTCTATTTTAGGTTTGCTACATCTCTACTGAGTGCTATAAAACTCTGACTGTTGTTGTTGTTGTTGTTGCTGCTGCTGCTGCTGCTGTTGCTGCTGCTGCTGCTGCTGTTGTTGTTGTTGTTGTTGTTGTCGTCGTCGTCGTCGTCGTCGTCGTTGTTGTTGTGTGAAAGTAACGGGTAGTTTATAACCCTGCCCACAGGGGGGTAAATCTGATCAGACTTTTATGTTTGTGGTAATATACTATACATATGTATTCTGTATTTGACAACCTGAGGTACAAGTGGGAGGCTAGCGATGTACGTACGTAACTACGTTTAAAACCAGCGCAACACTTGTTATTATCGAACAATCTCTCTTATTGAATTTTAAATTAAAATCCACGGTGTATCATTAACCTGAGTGTTAATAGCGGAGAGTCGTTGTATTTTTGCCACTTTTCTTTTCTTTTATATTTCGTTCCGTTTTTCGCATCCGTAGTTGGGATAAGATATTCAATCATTTCCCCATCCTGAGTAGCCTGATTTGCTCTTTTATCGACTGTCTCATTTTGATAGATACCCGGTTTCCCTTGGCCCAGCAAAAAAACGTGTCTTTTACTGATTTTTAATCTATACGAAAAATCCTCCGTTCGAAGCGATGTACGATTTGTTGTATGTACGAAATGTTTTTCTTTGCACTTTTTTGCGATGGAACCTCATAATACATTATCCTTTAGGTAAATTCTAAAAGCTTTTAATTCCGGCAGATTTTCTGCATTTACCAAAGATGCCGTCCGCTTCAGTCTTCATTAACACAAATGAGATTAGAAATAAACCAAAAACGAACTGTTCTTTTCAACTTCTAAAAAAAGAGTTCTAAAGCGAGAGTTCGTTTTATTTCTATTCTGTTTTCGGAACACATTCTACCAACAAAATTTTGGGTGGAGTTGGACATTGAAAATTGTTAATTCACTATTTTTGTGGTCCGCTCAACCAATTAATATAAGACAATTAATTACTGTTTCCATCTCAACTGAAAACCGTAATTAATTGAAAATTGTACATAAAATTAAGACCAGGTTCAAATATTCTTTAATTCGAGGTGGTGTACATTTTTCACGAAATTAACATTAATATTATGAATGATTCTAAACAAACTACTTTGGGTAGAGTGCAATTTTATTATAAAATTCCTTACTAGCCGTTCGACCACGAAAGATGAATGGAAGTTCACGGCTTTCATTATCAAGAACTTTTATTGATGTTGCCTATGGAAAAATAAAGTGTCTACTCTTCAGCTGTATTTATTATGTACTTAATTATATGTAAAGAAAATTTAATGGCGTTATAGTTTTGATCGACCTATTCTAGATTGGACGGTTTGTCTGATTTCTGGGAATCCGTCACGCCATAACAAGACAATCAGGAGACAAATGTATCGGACAAACAGGACAAAAAAACAGCATACAGTTAGGAAATAGTTCGGGGACAATGGCGGAAAATCAAACTACTCACCTCACAGAAAACCATCACGGTCAACAAAACAACATGAAAGTTTTTCACCACGTACAAAAATGACTTTCTCAAAAACGTAGTACAATTATAACAACTAAATACACGATTTAACAACAGGTCACAGACATCATTTAAACCATTCGTATCAAGAATATCGTCAGTAAAATAAATATAAAAAATGAAAACAATAAAAAAACAGTCTTAATCTACTAAAAGCACCGGCTAACAAAGATAACGTCGACACACGCACCCCATCCATCACCATCTTATAAAAGGTACTTGACTGCACAAATGCGCTAATCTATCGTATATTATTATTTATAAATGTATTAGGACCAGTCTTCAGTTATATTTCTAATGGCCCACAAATAGTTCAAACTAATGAGATTGGCAGAAAGCATAACTTATAAAGTACGTGCGTTATACATACATTATAAAGTATGAACAATATTATAATTTACAAATATGACGATCGTTTTTGGAAATTCGCGCGATTACTCTCCACCGACGCGAAGAAGAGATAACGGAGTGGGGAGCTGGGCGCAGACGGTCGGCGCAAGGAAGTTTTTTTTTTTTTTGGATGGTGAGAACTCTCGGAAGAGGTTGTGAAAACTGATTTTTTACGATTGTAATTATTCGATTAACCTTGTGGGTACCCAATTTTATTGTTTATGTCATTCCGTATCTGTTGTACATAATTCTAATTGCTTCAGCGCTGGAAGATTTTTTTGTAAAGGTATTTTCTATTTTTATTTTTTTATGTAAATATCCATTTTTCCAAGTATTTTTATTTTCATTTGATTTTTATGTATATATACTTGATCAGAGTTTCAAGGCAATAAATTACATGAGGAACACAGTTTGGTTGACTTTTAACCTTATTCAATAACTCGCGACCACGTGTTGGTGCGTGTTCCTTTTATAACACAGGTATTCTTTATTTTATTTTTAATCATAGACCATCTTAATTAGTCATTATAAAAAAACCTCCTTGATCACTGGGGAAAGATCCACACATACACAATTACCCAAGTAAAAACCCTAACACAAAAAAGTTTAAATTAATTCAAATTACAGTTCATATTATCTTTCCGAGATTGGGTTAGGAATAACAGAGTTGACCTTTTCTGCTTGACCAGTCTGACTAGTTGACCAAGTCTGCACCTCTGAGTAGATCTATCTCTTCTAATTTCATTAATGACTCGTTATTTAAACAACTTTCATAACCTTGCCGGAGGCTCCTTGGTGTAGGATCTTGCTTGGATCCTCCTTTTCTGGGCAGTATCTCTTCTGTCAGCACCCCTATCCGGAGCATTTGCCTTCTTAGCATGTGCGCCAGAACCCTGTTTGCGGTTGTCTTCAAGTAATTCTTTAGTAAGTTTTGCGGATGGTCCTGCTATGGTTTTGAACCCATTAAGGATTCATTTTGAAGATGTATCCTATTTTGTGGCACGATGCTAAGCCGATTCAAATACAGAGAGTCCATAATAGATTTACATACTTCATTATTACTTCATTATTTTCTTGATGAAAACTATTTTTGGGGATATCAATTAGTTTTGATTGTCGGGTATGATACGTTTTTTCGCACGTTGCTCTGTGTCCATTACATGAAGCATTTTTTTCGAAATGCAAAATTACCTTCCAGCAAGCAGTGTTGGGCAAAAATTAGTATGTCTAATGATTAATGACTGATCACTCAGAACGTTAGTCATGATTGGTAGTAAGTGACTAATTTAGTCATTAGTCATGACTAGTAATTAAATACGAGGCATGATTAATTTAGTCATAATATAGTTAGTCATGACTAAAGTTCGATAAATCATAATCGAATGGATGCACAAAAGATGAAAAATACACAATTTCATCACGTTTAAAATAATTCTAACAGAAATTTATTTCATGAAAACGAAAATTTTTCAACACCTTATTTAACAAAAATCTATCATCCAATTATAATTAAAACTCGTTATGAAAAGCCAAAAAATAATAATATAATAAAATAAATAATCTTAAAACAAGCTACGCTTTGAAAAGTAAATCTGCTTACATAATCGACTAATGAAAAAAAATTTCTTTGAATTAAAATTTATTCAACTCGAATGGTGAGATGTCTACATTATTTGGAAAATACACTATCTTTGGGTCTTGATTGTAATAAAATAGACGTGTCGGTGGTTTTAGTTTGTGATACTATTTTTTGAAGGTTTAAGCACGACTCTCATCTCAAAATTTTTATCCTGAGTCTATTGGATTTTGGTAAGTGGTCATTGTAGCCAGAGTTGGGCAAAATCTAACTAATTCAATCATGATTAAGATTTTAGATTGAAGTCATGATTAATTCAATCACGAGGTATGACTAAATCATATAATGATTCATTATGAATTCAATGACTAATTCAATCATGATTAAACTTCAATCTAAAATCTTAATCATGATTGAATTAGTTAGATTTTGCCCAACTCTGCCAGCAAGTCTTGCAGATGACGCTTTTATGAATCTCTTCGCGTGCCCCATGCTAGTTTCTTGTTCCCGCAGTATCATTTTTTTTTTTTTTTTGCTACGCCACTGTCTTTATGTAAATTTCAATCAATTAATTTACTGATCTTCATCCAGTTAAGGTTAGTGCAGTTTGAAAGAAAACACTTACAATTGGGTTTTCGTGATGGTACGTTTTAGCATGTTATGACGATTTTAAAAACATTCACTTATTGAGCAACTCGCTGACGGTTTATTTACGTTTTGAGTTTAATTCAATAATATAAATCTCTACACCTTACCTACGAACAGCGAGAACTTTTTATAATAAGAAGTTAATTTGTTAATGTTTTAATTGCAATACTTATGTAAATGATTTTTGCGAATATAAACTGTTTTTTTTAAATATTGTAGTTTAAATCATAGGATTATTGTGTTTTGATTTGTCCAATCAATCAATCGTTCTCAGAAATGTCTGGTATGAAACGTATACTGGCGGTTAAGTAATCCATCCCAAATCTTCTCTTTCACTTTAATCGAAAAGAGATTTGGAACGGTTCCATGTTAGTCGCAAGTAAAATTTTCCCAAGGCAAGCAACCCTCTCTATATTATCCAGAAAGGGTCGACGTTTTGAAACGAAGAAAGTCGCTCGCCACCTAATTGGAATTAACGAGACAAAATAAATATAAAAAGCGGCGTGGTGCTCATTGGCCTGAATGCGTCCCGCGTCGCTTTTCCCGCTTAAAAAGGATAAAGAGCCCCGAGGGTGCAGGCCGGCGGACTATCTGTGAGATGCGGCACGGCTTTAGAAACATAAACGCGTCTCACGGGAAGCGAGATAACCGCCTCCTTCACTTTCACTCTCACTCCACAATAGCGGTCTCATCGGTCCATTTGACTCGTCCAACAGTTGAGCAAAACATACAGTGCATAGCTACCTGAGAGGCCAGTGTCTAAATTCAAACCATGCGATTATCAAATCCTGACCATCAAAGATTCGAAATATCCCAGTTAGGAATGTAAAAGAGGAATTACTCTCCTCAGGAGCCAAGTAGAGATGTCTTTTTCCATAAATCTCTCATTGTTACGAAAAAGTAATAGTGAAGTAACGTGAGAAAATAATTAATTAAACAGCTTGAATAAATTTCAAATTAAGTACTTAACCATTATTTTATTTTCCTTATTTTTAGTAGTCTAATTTAACGCTGGCTAATAAGAAACAAAAATAATTGATTAATTTTTTATCCTATCGCAATATGTTTATGATAGTTTTGTATAAAGTAAATTATTATACCCATGGTTTTCAAATTATTCTTTAATTTTTAAATTAGCAAATTTTTACCACTTCTGTATTGTAGAAATAATGAATAATGGAGCGAGTGCGGTGTTCAATCCGTTTTAAAAAAGATAGTTCATATTCACAATAAATTGTTTTCTGATGATCCGGATTTCGAGCTCTTAGCTCATCATCAGATTTTAACAGCCACGTCTCTAGATATGAATTGCAATTGCAACTTTGGCGGGGGTATCGGCGGGATCACTTTTGCAATTCATGACAAGAGGCGTGGTTATAAAAATCCTTCAACCTGACGATGATCTAAAAGCTCGAAATCCGTATCGTTGAAAAACAGCTTACTGCGAGTAGGAACTTTAGGATCTTTTTAAAAAGGACTTCTGGATAGATTCCGCAAAAGAAGATATCTACCTCTCAATCCTTACTGCCGTGGGGGGCGTATTGGTCTTTATGTTTTGTTCTAAAAAATTACATTGCAGACCATGGTTTTTTCGTGATTAGACATGTCCTCCTGTGCTTTTCTAATTTCTGCCTCTAATCTTTTTATTCGATTTCTCGATGTGATTACTTCTAAGTTGGTGATTAAATTTTTCTATTCTTTAATGTTGGTGACTAAAAAGATTTACATTGCAGATTATGACGGAAAATTATTTGGGAAATATATGAAAAATTAAAGTATTGAAAGTTTTCCCTCGATTGGCACGTTTTTAGGTATTCTGAGGTGTAAAACAAAATCACAATTTTTAGCCCGTTGTCATCCCATCGTGGTCAACCCGGATCTGCCCTAGCATCTAACCGCTATTATCGTCCTTTACTTAAGCGTTCTTGACGACTGAATTACATCCATAAAAAGATAAATTATGGCAAGTGAGATTTTATGTTTAGGTGTGATGAAACTGTCACTTAACCGTCTCAGCTCATCCTAGGTTACTTATGAACGCTGGTAACATGAATTAAATTAGGTGCCCGACATAGTAACAATCTTGTAGAAACTTTGTTTATATAGTTTTTATGTTTTATACAACATTTTTGTCCACTGGTAATTTGATGACATTTGATGTTATTAAATCCAAAAATCTATATAAAATTAGTTCCATGTTTCGTATTGCAAGTATTTCTAAACAAAATAAGAGAGAGGTTAACGCAAGTCCATGTCGCGCGCACCCCTTGCTGTAAATTGGGGGCTAAAAAAAAGTAAGCGAGAGGTCGGGTGGAGCATTACTCGCACCTGGTGCAATCCTAAGCGAACGTTTTTTAAACGTGAAGTGTTCACAATACCAACAATAAATTTGCCGAGATTGTACAATAAGCATTATCTTCCAAAGTCGTATTTTATTGTTTTGTTATTGTTTCCAAGAATGGCGTCAACATTTCAGACCAGGTGTGGACAACGACTAAATTTCTTCGTACAACTTTACTCTAGAAATGTCGTTTCTTTATCATGTCAATATATACGATGATGATTATGGAAATAGGGGTTTTTGTTTTTCAAGCATCGCAGCCTTCTGGCTTGTACTTTGGGTAGTTGCGGGATTGCTGCACGCTGATTGGCTCCAAATTGGAGGGCGAAATCATTTCTGAACTAAAGGTGACGCCTAGTGAATGAATTGGTCTCTAAAGATGGTCACTAAAATGATGATAATTTTGAATATTGATACTAGGTTGGAGTTTTGTCGTCTTGTACTTTTCCTATTTCTTTTGTCCAGTACAATTGATTTCCTACTCTTAAGAACTACGTCATCGACTACCTTTTTTGTACATCTTTTCCCTGAATCTTCTTTATACACAGATTACGTTTTCATTGGTTTCCTTGTATCCAGAAATGATATGAGTGCAGTTTTTTTCTTTCTCATTGCATAATCTATAAATACCATCATTGAATGGAGATTTTTCTCAGATATAATTTGACCGGTGAATACTCCTATCACATCTCTGAGTTTGTCTCTGTTTAACTGTAGCAGTGAATTGCCAGTCTTTTTAGGGTTGTTTTAGTATAGGTTTACTGTGTCTTTTTTTAATATATTCTTGTGATAGAAGCTTCTGTATTCGTTTTTCTTATACCCGGAACAGATTCAGTGCGTATATGCGGTCTTGCAGATCATTCTCTGACCAGCGTGTCTGCTTTTTCGTCACCCAAAATTCATATGTGTTCTGACACTGACACCCAATATATGATATATTATTTGTGTTATGCATTTCCCCAGAGATTTTGGATCTTGGAGCCTATCTCTGAATAGGCGACCCTAAATTTGGTCCCAACCCGCTTCACAAATGACATCCGAAAACAACGAGCGCTCAAGTTCACGTTTGTGTTGCGAGCCACCCCCCCCCCCCAAAAAAAATGAAGACAGGGATAAAGTAAAATAAGCTGTACAACAGCTACAATGCTCAGGAGGGAACTCCTCCAGTTCCTGGAATCCAAAAGAAAAAAAGGCACAAGCATTGATGGCATGTATTTCAGTCAAAAGACCGAAGTGTACTTCTCTGCGTTTGAATACTCATGTTTTGGGCTTGTACACCTAATCATTCATACGTTTCAGAGCGATCTGTAAACCATCGTACCTGATGTTCTCCACTTTGAACTCTTTCACGTCTTTTGTAGACTGTTGGCATTTTATAGTATTTTGTAAAGAGTGTTTCCGGGATCACGTAGTCAGTCCTCATTTCTAAAAATACGCGTCTGATCTGTCTTGATTATTTTTGTATGCCTAAAGTGTTTAAGTCCCATTCAGTTTGATTGTTTCTGCAGCCTAAATGAGGAAAACTTGCTTCTCCTTGCATAAATGTTTACAATGTAGATAGTATAGCAGAGTTTACAGTGCAATTTAGGGTGTTGTTTTCATTGCCCCAGTGAGACATAGGTTTGCCAATCTTCGCCTACTGCCTAATATTTGGTTTGCTTGTTTTTCTTGAACTTTATTCCACCAGATCAGTGATTCATAGTTTATGCTCTAAATAATCGTTTCTTATTTCATTGCGTTATTCATATATAAAAATATAAAATTTAGAATTTGAAATATTTCCGTTAAAGGTGCTCATCGATTTTTGGCCGACTCCCGGCGAATATGAGGAATTACAGTTCCGTACTGTAGGGTAAGAAGATAGGTTGTTGGAGTGTGGGATAACCTCCGCCTTAAATTATGTAAACGGCTTTTTACATAAGGGTTGAGTTTCGGGTAGAGAGCCCTCGACCGTGGTTGGGGGAGGAAGGAGTGTATGAATAAAACACCAGGTGCCAGGTTGATAGAGCCGAGAGGTTGGTCGATCCAATTCGGTCACTCGGTCAAGAAAAAACTTCAACACACGGAGTTCGTCAATCATTTTCCATCGGACGGATTTTTCACCATTTACGCTTTTATTTCGCATAGTAGGTATGGTTGTAAGTGAGAGAGAGAGAGAGAGAGAGAGAGAGAGAGAGAGAGAGAGA
>CM077112.1:20029904-20043907 GCA_039619505.1 Cimex hemipterus
AGAGAGAGAGAGAGAGGGAGGGAGGGAGAGAGAGAGAGAGAGAGAGAGAGAGAGAGAGTAGTAGTAGTAGTAAAAAACGTTTTCCTCCAAAGGATATTACTTAAATATCTTAAACAGCTCGAGGAGTGGGTGAAGTGAATGGCTAAGATAAAATAATCTAGTTAATTACTCGAAGGCCTTGGTGGCCGTTCTCTTGCTATGGAAATTAAGTTTTTATCCCGTTCTGTGCTAATGGAAAGCTATTTAAGCACCCCTTAATACTTTGGAGACAAAATCTTGAATTAAATTCAAGGGAAATCACTGGGAACACACACACACACACATCTTAATCTAGTTTTTTTTTTTTTTTTTTCGGGGCTTTCAACAAGTCATTTCAGCCCCCTCTTACTGTACTGTCGTGGCCAATGGGGTACTCAATATTCCGCCATCGGCAACTTACAACTGACGAATACGAATAAATAATTTACTATGTACAAATAAATACACAACACAATAACACACAACACAGATATACTTATTTACAAAACTACTTCACACATACACCATTTACAGGTGTGGAAACACCCCCGTCTCTCTCAAAAACCGGAACAGGGGGTCCAACATCTGACCTGCTCGCCCGAGTACTGTTTTTATGTCAGAGTCCATGCCTACTCGCTCCCTGTAGGGGGCCAAGGCACGACACTCCTCGATGAGATGGGACACACTGAGCAACCTTTCTCTACAAGCGGGACATCTGCGCGGGTTTTGACCCAGAATCAGATGTCCGTGTGTCAAACGGGTATGACCAATCCTCAACCGAGTCAACACGATCCTTTCATTACATTTCAGATTCTCATGGGGCCATCGTTCAGTCGTGCCCTTAACTCGCAGGAGGTTCTCAGACGACCCGGCCCACTGGCGCTGCCAACGTTTATCCACAGCGTTCTTTACCGCTCGGACAGCGTCACTAGGCCGGATCGCGGTAGCTTGGTCTGAAGAACTCGACGTCCCAGCTTTCGCGGCCTTGTCTGCACGTTCGTTGCCCTCCAGCCCAACGTGTCCGGGTACCCAGACAACTACCACCGTTTTTCCAAGGCGCTCCAGCTCAGCATATCTTTCTAGAAGGAGCACGACAAGAGGGTCCGTAGAAAATCTGTCCTGGATAGCCGATACTGCACTCAGAGAGTCCGTACAGACAAGGAAGGCCGGACCCTCATCGTCCCGGATGACCCCGAGTGCTTGCCAGATCGCATACAGTTCCGCCGTGTACACGGTGCAGTGCCGCGGGAGTGCCCATGAAGTGGACGAACCCCCGTTATACACGGCGCACGCCACACCCTCGCCGGTCTTGGAGCTAAAGCGGTTAATCTAGTTATTTCGTTTAAATTTCTAACACTGTATTCTCATCGTCAACTTAATATATTAATATATCTTATGTCAGCGACTATAATACATAAATTTCAAAACTATTTTAAACTTAGAAAAATAAATTGCATGTTATTAAGAATCGACTTTGATTACAGGAGTTGTCATAAATAAACTGTAACAGTGGTGGTAAATAAGTGAATGGTTTTACTGATTGGCTGTCTTGGCATACTAAAATATACAATCACAAAGAATTTTCTTTCTTTTTTTAAATGGCACAAACGTTACATTGTGATCTAACATTAATTGAAACAATACGTCAAGTTAAGTGTTCATATTTTACAATGTAACTGCAAAGTTATATTTTTTCATTGTCATCGCTTCAACTATTTGAAGGCAATTAAAAATATAATTCAAGACTGGTCCAAATTCATTTTTAAATAATACTATACCATAGAACAGCACATTTGTGTACGAGTAACATACACTTAATAACGTCATACACATAATAACGAGTACGTTTGTCGACGTTATTTTTTTATTCGGTGCTTTTAGATAATTAAGTCTATCTTTTTTATCTTTCTTTTCTTAAGGGCGATGTTTGTGGTGTTTAGTGACCGTTAGTTAATTATTATTTGAAGAATGTGAGATGTGGTCTGGTATGACGTAGGTTTTAGAAAAACCTTTTCTTCATCGTATCAACGTTTCGATTTTTATTGAGATCATCTTAGGGCTCAAATAATTGTTTACTGCATAATTGTATCGTTGTTTGTCGTTTTGAAAGTCAAGAAGGACACAATTACGCTGAAAGCAAACGACGATGATCCCAATAAATATCGAAACGTTGGCACTGTAAACAAAATATTTTTCTAAAACGTACGTCATACCAGACCGCATTTCACGATCTTCAAATAATCATTAATTAACGGTCACTAAACATCACATACCAACAACTCAAAAATACACGATTTAACAACAGTTAAAAAATTCTTAATCCGGAGTGTTTTTCAGTTCATTTTTCGTCCTTTTTTTCTACTTTCATAGACTTTCATGTTGTTTTGTTGAGAAACCGTGAGGGTTTTCATCTTCAATCTGCCTGCGTGATTACTGTCAAGTCAAGTCTTCAGGACATAACGTTATCTATGTTTGCCAGTGTCTTTGGACCGACGCCAAAAGAATAGATAACGACGAAATCACAGGATCATCTCCACGCACACCACGAGAGACACCTCACAAACATTAATATTTGTTAATTAATTGAATATTGAGTATGTCAAGATATATTTTATTCGTTTGTGGTACACATTTTCTTCCTTTGATTACGTGTTTCTTAAACATTTTGACAAATAAGTTGACTAAGTAATTACCAAACATTGTATTACATATTTTATATTAAGTTTAGAATAAATTTGTACATATCTAATTATAAATAATAATTTTACGTTTACCAGCATTTATAATGAAAAATTTAATAGATTTGATAAGTTTTAGAAAACTGTCAGCAGTTCTGTAGAAATAAATTATGGTGTAGTGCCAGGTCATCTCGACGTTGCATTGCGAAATCCATGGCCATCTGTATTGATGACTACATCCGTAAATAAAATGGTCCCAGTTTTGAAGAAATTTTTTCTCCCAGAAGCCATTCGGCTTGCGGGAATTGATGGGGGATTTTTAATGTATTGGTTGGTCCTTGCTGCTTTCTTTGCCATTTGATCTGAAAGGTCGTTGCCGATAGGACCCACATCTGCCTTCGTCAAATTGATTCCAACTGTCCGAAACTTAACTTTCTGAAGGTGGTGTGGTTTCCTCCACTGTGTTCTTATTGGTCGATTTTTAGGGTAGAAAGGATTTTTGAGGGTTAACGAATACGAATGAAATATAATAATGTGTGTATGTTTCGTGTCTAGGATTCGAACCCAGGTCCTTTACTTTACAGAGATGAATGCCGCATTAAAGCCTAAACGGGACACTAATGCCATCCTTAGAGTAAAATTGGTTACGTTTATTGCAAGTGAATAAAAGAAAGCTCATTACAGGGTTTTAAAAGTTTCATTTAACCGGGTCGACAATATAAACTGGAGTCGGATTTACGTGCCGATCGTTATCTTCGGAATTAACCTTTTAGGGTCGAGATAGGGAAAATGTATAATTTTAATTAAAACCTATTACACTAAGAGATTTATATCAGGTATGAACTTTTTAAACTCGTTTCGAAAAAAGAAAACAGGGACCAAATAGAGAGACAGCCGGTTATAAAAAAAGAAGGTTCTTATCGATAGTGAACAGTTTCGACTATACAGCTCCACCAAGTACGGACAAATTAAAAATTTAAGTTTAAACATTACATCAATACATTGACGTACTGGGTATCGACGTACTATTTTTGTCTGAGCCATCGGTTTCAAACCCCCCGAAAGCCAAAGCTGCCTCGTTTCGTTATAAAGCTTAAAGTATTTTATTTACCTTTAATAAAATTCTATTTATTTTGTAATTCATTTGAAGGTCGGTTGGCTGTGAGCCGAAAACGTTCTCTTCTGTTTACACTAATTTGTTTTCTTATTTATGTAACACAAACCAAATTTTCCACTGTTTACAAAGCGAGTCCAGCCAGGCCCACTCTTCCTACGTCGCTCCCTTCAATAACATAAACCATACTCTGCTCATAGAGGTCATAATTACAATAATTTAATTACCTTTTTAAATTTTCAGTAATAAATCAGGTAATTTGAAACATAAATGCTAACACATGCTAATATTTATTTGGTCTAATTGGCGATTTTTGTTTAAATCTTACTTTAACGGCAGTTTGTGATCATCCTCCACTCTAGGACAGTAGAAATAGAGATCAGGGATGAGATTAATCAGACAGAAAAAAATAATTTTTAAATAGAGTTTCGGAAGGCATAAAACATTATAATTAATAAGTTAAAAACAATCTAACATGAAACTATACATTGAAATGTACAAAACGTTATAAAAGTATGTTCCACTTACATGACATTTAAAGTTCAGATACCGTGAGAAGCGGTCTGGTGTGATGAGGTTTCAGAAAAATATTTTCTTTGTCGTGCCAACGTTTCGATCTTTATTGAGATCATCTTCAGGGCTCAAAGTGTTTGCTGTTTGTGTAATTGTGCCATTTTTGCGTGTCATGTTTCCACTCCTTACACTACATCTTCTAGCCGAAGATCGTGGGTTCGAATCCCGCTCGTGCCGTTGACTTTTCTATCTCAACTCAAAAACCATAATTAATTGTAATAGATAAATTGGTCAAGCGGTCCACGAAATTGGTGAATTTAATAATTTAAAATGAAGTATATTTCACTAAAGCTCTCCGTGGGCATTTCATTTGTTGTCAATCCAATTCGATTACAGGATATTTGAAAAAAGACGAAAAGGAGGGAACATTTGAAAGGTGGGGTTGAGATGGGAAGTTAGTGTCTGAGTGGATGAAGCTCACGATAGCTCAAGTGGTAGAGCAGCGGCGTATCTAGCCGAAGATCGTGGGTTCGAATCCCGCTCATGCCTTGACTTTTTTATCCCAACTAAAAAAACACATAATTTTCAAGAAAATGTTTTCCCAAACCAGAGTCAACAAGTAATGAATGCATATATATATGTGTGTGTGTGCGTGTGTGTGTGTGTGCGAAAGGATACGTGTCCTATATTTTGGAGTTTAGAATCAGCAAAAATGTTTGACCAAATACGAACCCTGTCATGCTCTGTTAGTACTAAAAATCAAACAATGTTTATTTATGAAAAATGAGAATATTTTTCGTTTTGAGACGAAAAATCGTAGCAAAATTATTATAAATTATAGTTACAGGCCCTGAAGTGCAAACATCTTAAACTTCACAAATTGAGATAAAGAAATATACAAGAAAAGAGGCTTGTATAATATGTATATGTATAATGTATAATATAAGTGTTTCTTCAGCTCAGCTGGATAAATCCATCAAAATAAAATCTCCTTATTGTTCCCCATCCATCCTTGGGATGTCACCAAAATTTCTGGAGGTGTATTTAAATCTTTCAGATAGTTACAGACAATCGTCGACAAAAAAATAATTTACGAACCAGTATCGACGGTTTTCATAACGCTCGAATCACGACAATGAGTCAAATCCAAATCTTGACCAATTTTTGACGAAATTTTCTTACTTAAAATATGCCAAAGAGAAGTATTTAGTTTATCTTTTTAAATCATACCAAATTAGTATAGTCTACATCTTGTCTGATATTTCTCAAAAGTAGGGAATCAATATTCATCGTTGATGATTCGGTGTAAATGAATTGTGGAGTCTTTGCTGACAAATCAGAATGAGCAATTCCATAAACACCCACACTTTTTCCAAGTGGGAGGTAAATCATGGCCTATTCTCAAGAATTGGCGTATATTTTGGAGTGTAGAATCATCAAAAAAAGGTGGTCTAACTCCGTGGATGGACCAACCTGATCGACCCCTTGGAAGTTTGAAGACATCGTATATTAAATTACGCGCATCTCTATACCTGCAAAATTTATGGTCTTCCTAAGGTTCATAAGCCTTCATGGTCCTGACTGAACCATATTTTAATAATTAAATCTAATCATGAGTCATTATGATTTAAAAAACAGGAAAACCGGCTAACAAGGTCAAATCATATAGACCGATATCTATATAATTTGGATTCCGAACAAGACACTCAACAATAGACCAAGTTCACCGAGTAACAGATGTAATAGAAAAATCTCTCGAAGAAAAGAAGAAAAACAAATTTTTTCTGCTATCTTCCTTGATGTCTCGCAAGCTTTCGACAAGGTCTGGCACGAAGGACTCATCATTAAACTAAAAGGTATGCTACCAAAGCAGTACGTCGATATTATCAATTCGTACCTAACTGACAGACAGTTTATAGTCAAACAAGAAGATCAATATTCAAAATTAAAAACAATAAATGCAGGAGTGCCACAAGGTAGTATATTAGGTCCACTGCTTTACTTGTTATATACGAGTGATTTTCCGAAAATAGATTCAGTAAAAATTGCAAGATTTGCAGATGACACCGCGGTTATATCACTAGGACCGACTATCAACCATTCAACCAAAATCCTCAAAAATGCATGTGTTCGCGCCGGATACATTTTTATTTCTTAAATAAAAGGGATATTCAAATTTTAATTTTTCCCGCTTGTTATGGACGGTGTACGCACCTCGTCATTGGACCCGAAGCCCCTGTCGACGTCACGTGTAGTAGTACGTTGCAAACCGCCGAACACGCTTGGTCGGACCTCTTCACTTGTTTTAACCTCAGTTTTGATTTCCCCTCAAAGTACACCCTCGTTTCATTTTTCGTTACCCTCGCATGCAGCAAGATCATTCTCGTTTTATGTTCTCCTTTGTCTTCGCTACGCCTCTGTCCTTCCTGGTAGCTTCAACAGGTTTCTCCGACGCTGAATCCGAGCTGGGTGACGCCGGAGGTGATTCCAACGACGCACCAGAAGGTAAACCTCATACAGTCCACTCCCAGGTAAATTTCCTTTATTTTATTTTACTCGTCAAGCCTCCATTTACTTTTTGTTTTATTTGAATTTTATTTAATTAAGACCAGCCCCGAACAGCATGTAATAAGATAAACGAATGGACAAAAAATGGAAAATCAAGCTAAATCAATATAAATCAGTTCATCTGATCTTTACAAACAAAAAGGTGGACCATGTTCCGTCGCGCACAATCGATGGAACTACCGTACCATTCAGCAATACAGCTAAATATCTGGGAATGAACTTAGAAGCCAAGCTGAGATGGAAAGAACACGTGAAGAAAAAAAGGACAGAGATAAGGTAACTATACTGGTTGATGGGACATGGCTCCAATCTTGCTATACAAAATAAAATACTATTACATAAGCAAGACATAAAGCCTATGTGGATGTATGGTATTCAACTATGGGGTTGCACCAAACATAGCAATATTAAACTCATAGAAACACTCCAAAATAAAATCCTACGTAACATGGTCAATGCACCTTGGTACATAAGGAATAAGGACTTACATAGGGATCTTAAGATTCCTGAAGTCATGGCGGAAATACAACGATTTGCCGCCAAACACCAGGCTCGCCTCAGCCAGCTCGAGAACGTGCCAAACTCTTACATAACCGAAACACTGTCAGAAGATTAAAACGAACAAAGCCATATGAACGTGTGTAGATAAAAGTGAATAGTGAAATGTAAATCTTATTGATCAACGGTTTTATAAGAATGTAAATACTTATTTATTTTATAATATTATTGTAAAATTGATGTTTGGTCTAATAAGACCAGTTTTAATAAAAATAAAATAAATTTAAAAAAAACCTAGTCATGTAATTGGAACACATTTTTATAACGTTAATAATGTTTAGTTTCATGCAGGTGCACGAAAGATTACTTGTATTAGATTGTTTGTAACTTATAAATTGTAAAGTTTAACAATAAGAAAAAAAACTCGAAAGCTGGGAGAAGGAATTGAGTGTTGTGTTCTAATCATCGTTGATCGCCTTTCCTACGTAAAATTATTTATTTATTGTTTTTTATTTTATTTTTATTTCCTTACTATTAAGAAGTGTAATATGTGCTGTAATATGAATACATTTTTCTGATAATAATAGATATTTAAAGGAAGAGAATAGGATAGTGGATCAAGGTGGAATGCTTTTCGTCAAGTTAGAAATTAAACAATGGACTCAGACAATTCTTGAATGCCTTTATTACGGGACAGCGGAAAATTAGAGGGTGGCTCTCAAAGGCGATTTAATAGGGTTGCCAATTAAAGGCTTCCTCAACTAGTGCCCTTTGGATTACCCTTTGAGGCTTGAATTAAGGACACTTTTTTATTGTTCTGCCATCTCGAACCTCTCTTGGACCAATTAAATTACTTCCTTCTCTCACTTCGTTCCGTCAAATCGACAATAAAAAAAATTAAACATAACTGATCGTCCTCGGTTATTTGTCAAAAGAACTGGAAGAAAGAAGCTTTTGTTTGAAATTTTAGCCTTTAATTGACTGAGAAAGAGAGATAACCTTTTAGAAGAAACTTTCTTAAATGGCTTTTACAAGTTTTCTCCAAAAAGGAGTTAATTGGCCGTTAATATATGCTTCATTTAAAATACACTAACCATTTTATTTCTTGTAGAATTGGACAATAGTATTGCTGTCCTATTTTTCCAATGTACATTATTCTTGAAAATTATAATATGAAAAACTTTCAGTTTAAAAAAATTTATTTACTGCTTTCCATTTATTTTTTTTTTCGGTTAACGTAATCAAATGTTTACAAAAACTAGAACTGAAACTCATGAAAGGCCGGTCGTCCCAACACATACGACCCCTCTGCACTAAAAATGCAATAAAACATAATTAAAAGAACATGGCAGCTGCAAGGTTGCCGAACATTTGGGCTTAAACTGCGTACGAACCCAACATATTGAAGGGACTTGACACCATAAAAAGAGCTCTAAGAAGGTCACCCTATATGAAAAGGAGCTTGAGCATTAGCAGTGCCGATTTTGGAGGAAACAGGTTTTTTTTTATTGTGTACAGCACTGTATACAGCATGGAATGTTTCGTGTCCCCTAGTGTTTAAGAAGGTGATTGTATTTATTGGCGTGAATGTATGGTGTGAGCGAGCTTATGACAGAATATTGAGTAACCCCACCGACCTCAATTCGATTAGTTATTTATATAAGAATTAGAAAATAATGGTGCTGAAATGACCATGATTGTTGACCGAGACGTTACAGCCAGACCTCGGTGATTGGACGGATAAGACTGAGGTCTGCCCCTGGACTGCCAAAACCCGAGGGGATTGGTGATTCTCGAGGCCTACCGCCAATTGATTGTAAATTATAAATGCTGGAATAGCCAGTATATGCAAGTACTTACACTTACAAATTTGAACTTATATAAGTATGAAGTTCTTTTCAAAGGATCTTCGGAAGAGGTCAATATAGAGAAAACTTCCTTACGGTTTTCGCCAAGCTTTCGACAGTTTTATACAGTCACCTTCAGGGCCTGTTTTGTTATCAAATAATGTTCATCGATCAAATCAAATGTTTTGACCTCTTCCGAAGATCCTCTGAAAAGAACTTCTTGTATCCAGCAGATCGATAATTTATTTTCATCGTTATATAAATAATCTGTAATCAGTCAAATAAAGCTAAAATGACTAGAAAACTATTTCGCTTTATAAAAGTATAACAAAAGAACTATTGACTTCTTGTTTCATTTTGCTCAATTAAATTTGTTCTTTGCAAATCTGTCAAGTTATTACAACGAGACAGCTGGTAAATTTACTAAAATACAATGTTAACTTTTTTCAGCGTAATTAAAAAATATATATAAACCATATTTAATTTTTACCATTATTTAATTTATTTTAATTTTTTTAACTTTTATATAAATTTTGACAACATAAAGAATCCTAGGAGGTGAAGCGAAGTTTTGACAATCATTTAGGACAAAGATTCATAAGTTAGTAAGCTCAAAAAAGCAGTTTCAAAATTGAATATTTACGCAGCGTAAAAATACGTAAATTTAACTATTTAAAACTTTTTTGGGTTTTAATGTCTAATTGGAAATTTTGTTTTACTCAAAACTCAGTTTATTGGTATTTTTAATTGTTTATAACTGTGCTAAAATTACCGTTTTACCTTTGTTCAATTTATAAATACAGTTCTAAATATTTAAATACTCTATTTTCTGTATTGCAACATTTGTATAGGAAAAAGTTTATAGTTTATATTATTAAAATAATAAAATAATATTGCTTTCAACTTTGATTTGTTGTATCCTGATATTTATTTGTCAAACCAGTTCATTAATATTTGCTCAAACAAGCTGAAAATGTTTGTTTCCACCGCTTATTGCACGAATAAATAAAAAATTACGAAAACATGCCGCGTTTTCAAGTAAATGTACAAAAGTTTTTAAAATATGAAAATGCAACGTCAAAAATGAATTCCATGGGGTGTACAGGGTGTACATCCCGAAGGGGTTCTTGTCAAAAAGCACCCTCACTACCCCTAAAACCAAGATCTAATTTTCGCGGATTCGAGGACACACCAGTTTGAAAGACGGGAGATCCCTGGTAAAGGGCCCCTTTCCCATTCTGAATGAGGCCCTCGAGACTCGACCTACTATTTTCTAACCCACTCCATCCTTTATTCCAACATTTCAAGGTCCCCTCTGTCAACTGGAAACCGTGTCGCCGCCCTGAAGATCACGTACTCACTCCATAACGAAAATTTACAATAAAACATAATTAAATTCCTTTATAATCTCTAATTTATTATTAAATAATAATATTCCTAGTACAAGGTTTTATTAAATAACGTTTATCTGTTTGCTGCATGCTTCCATAGTGTTTATAAAAATGTAATAACGCACTTACAACGAACCAAAAACAATGTCAATGTAATTTCTACATCCTTGTGTGCTCCAGTTTTGCGCAGTTAATTTTAAATGTCCTCTATACAGGGCCTCCTCTTTAGATGGCTCCACTGGATTTCTCTTGATGGTATGGTATGGTATGGTGAAAGAGGATGCTAAGAAGCGGGGTTTTAATCCCCAGGCACTACAGCATTTTGTCTTACTGTATCTTCTTAGTACCTTAGTTCAGTGCAATAGACTCTCCTTGGAGGTATCAGGACATTCATTGCCTATCGCTGCAATTTGCTTCCTAATTTTTTTTTCATGCATTAGGTTAAACGTCCATTGTTGCTTTGCATTCGAAGATTATATGGATGGCTGTTTCCTCCTCCTCATTACATAGTCTGCAAAAGGGATCATCCTTGTATATACCCACGTTGGGTAGATGTTGTCTCAGATGCCTGTAACCGGTTAGTAGTCCTACCACTCCTCTGAGTTTGGCCTTCTCCAATTGCAGCAATGAGTTTGCCAGTCTTGGTGAGGGTTGGGATTTCTCTTAAACCAATGTCGCTATCAAAAAAAAGTACGTGTTTATATTTTTTAGTTTAGTTTAAACTTTTGATCTTTATTAAACTCTTAAACATTATACAGGGTATCACAGGCCCAGTTCAACTTCGACATTTGAAATACGAAATACATTCTGATATATCATTTTAAAGGAGTTTTACGTTAAAAGCCAATATTATTTTAGACCAATTTAAAAACCGATTTCGCCATTGTTTTCCCCGTCAAGAATCCTTCAAAATCCATCTGGATGTATAGGGTAGTATTTGACATTTTAAAGTTGAGGTAAAAACTGAAACGATACTAAAAATATTAAACACGGATTTTTTTTTACAGCGACATTAGTTTAAGAGTAATTCCGCCGAGCCAGCTAAATGAGACAGCCTGTACATTGTACTAAATAAGTCTTGATTTTTACAACTGCGATGCAAATGGGTAACTGACATGGTGACAACCTAGTATGTAACACATGATCAAAGAAGTCACCCAGCAGTGACACCCCCTCACATTGCGTCAATCAATCTCTCAAGAGAAATCTCCGAGACAACCGCTTCAAGCGACATGTTAGATAGGAATTTTGCCTCGAGAAAGTCGTTGGACAAGTGTATTGGGGTAAAGGTTGAAATTTTTGTGGAAGGTTTTGTACCGGGTTTTAATAATGCCAATTACCGATAGGATCAGTTTTCAACTAGCAATAATCCTTAATAATAACCTTGCGCAGTGGCAGTATCATAATCAATGAAGTTTTACTGAAATGCGATTATTGCTAGTTGAAAACTACAATTAGGATCAGAAGGTCAATGTGGATTGATAAAACTCAGGTCATTATTTGTCTTAGTATTTTTGATAGGAAGGATTGGATTTTTTTGATATTCGATTTTTTCGTTAAAACCCAAACATCAATTTCTTATGTCCACATCGGTCTCAGAAGCGTCCTTGTTTGGTGAATTTGTTCATAGACCAACTAATCTAAGGAGTAATTGGTAACGTCGTTCTTTTCAGTTTCGTGTCTTTTAGTCTTTTGTCAATAGTCGATGTAACGCACAATATCTAAGGTTGGAATGGATTTTGCATTAAATTAGAGTGTCTGACAAGTGGATGTTTGGAGTGTAAAGGTGATGAGGATTCGTTAATTTTTATTCTCCATTTGAGAGACAACTGCGTAAGGTTTAAATGGAGTTGGGTGTCATGACTTGCGAAGAAGGATCACCAAAAGTACATATTGTATCGTTAGGGAACACAGGAATGTCGGCTGTGTATATTGGGAATACGATGAATTCTAAGATGATGCCTGGGGGGATACCTGGCATAATAGGAATATAAGATTTGGATTTGCTTTTATATACGTTCATGCGATAATCCGTGGAAACGTACATTTCCAACTTGTTTGGGCAAATATTAATGAACTGGTGTGACAAATAAATATCAGGATACAACAAATCAAGGTCGCAAGTAAAATTATTTTATTATTTTAATAATAGAAACTATAAACTTTTTCCTGTACAAATGTTGCAAAACAGAAAACGGCGTATTTAAATATTTAGAACCGTATTTAAAAAACTCAACAAAGGCAAATGTTTAGATAGAATTTATTTAAAAAATATAAAGCGTTTAATTTCTTATAACTTTAATTAGTCGAACCCTAAAAGAGACACTCGTCCAACTCAACGTCGATACGAACATAAACGGATAGAACCAGAGTTAATTAGGTTTCAACAAACTAATCAACATTTCGCCGGCCCACGGACGACCCGAATCATTTTGCAATTTAAATATTTATGTTAAAACATCGAGGACACTTTTGACGTATCAGCTCACAGGAAGAATCAATCTTTTTTTTATCTCGGTAATAATTCCCTTTCATTTTTACAGTCGTTATGTCAATTTGGAAATGTAATGTAAACGGACGGAAATAATTAAACCTTGTAATTCTACGTTTGAACATTTAAATTGGAGAGAAACATTGGCATGACTGGAACTCGTTACTCACGGAATAAGATTTATTAAAACAGACGTAAAATGACCAAAAAATTTCTAGTATTCAATTAAATAATTAGCCGACAGGCTCGAAACGGATTGTGCGGTTTAGATAACAAATACATATTGTGAAAACGCGTATAATTTTACAAACTTGTCTCTGATCTATTATTTGTGTTCGATTAAAATAATTGCCCATTAAATGCGATGGCTCTGGCAGCGGTGCGAAGGTTCCCTAAGCATTTAACTTTTTACTAATAATTAACAACGGGCTGAACTTTCATTTCGCACTTTGGGAATGAACTCTGGAAACTGTAATAAACCTTTAATTTGTGTCAATAATTTTAGCCAGTTAGAACATCATAGGGATGGGCGAGCTTTCCAGAACAAAGTTTCGCAGGCCCACGATTTTCCATCTATACCCGTACATTAAAGTAAATTTCCCTACTAATAACTGCCTGTCAGTATTACCAAAACAACTAAAATGCAAAAGTAAATCCATACATCTATCACACGTCATTTAAGACACACAATTACGTCCTATCAAACTATGATTGTTGTTAAAACTTCATTGTCTTAAATTTAACATTTTTTATATTATTATTTATATAAAAACATACATGTGAGTGTGTGTGTGTGTTTATCTACCTATCTATCTATGTAACTATCTCCTTCTATTTTTCTCTCTCTCTCTCTCTCTCTCTCTCTCTCTCTCTCTCTCTCTCTCT
>CM077112.1:20075434-20117272 GCA_039619505.1 Cimex hemipterus
TGAGGAGGGGGTAAGAATGAAGTAGTATAGAAAAACACCTTTTTGGGTGTTTCACAACACTTCCCACAAAACCAAAATGACACCACAAGAATAGCACAACGCTTTATGCCCTGAAGATGACCCGAATAAATGTCGAAACGTCAGCAAAAAATAAGAAATGTGTTTTTCTAAACTACCCCATTCTTGACCGCTCCTTACGACTTCAACAAATTATGAAACGACATTTCACTAAGATATACGCGTTAATGTTTAACCTGTTTAATCGACACAAGTTCTTAAATGCAGTCAGGTCCTCTTGAAAAACACTACAACCACAATCCACCTACTTAAACAGCGTTAAATAGTCAGTAAAGCATTATTGTCGAAAAAATAATAATAAATTATTAGAGCGGACAGCTGGATATAAACAAAAGAAATCGAAATTACTCTAACTGTATGAAAAAAGGGAAGTCCTTAGAAAAATATTTGAACCTGTCTGGAGAAATTTAACTTGGAGAATTAGTAATAATTCACAGCAGAAAAAAAAATTTGATAACAAATTTAAAAGAAGGTTTAGCTAATGAAGCCGTTTTCATAGGATATAAGATAGAAGACTGCCGATTATGGGAAAGCCAGGCAAGCACGACTGAAAGGAAAACTGTACCAGAGAAGGTTGGCAGTAGTTGAGGAGGACCGTTAGGTCGTTGGGAGTAAAAGGATGGATAGGAAAATCGTAGAAAATAAGACCACCAACCAGTAATTATCAAATCAAAACTAAACAGTGTTCGATTACTCGTGTTTTGTTTTGTTTTTGTTTTTTTTTTTTGTTTAAATTTTGCTAGAACAGTTTGCGTTCAAAAAGTCCTAATTACCTCTCGTCCGAATCCCTACTGTTTTGGAGTAATGTCATGTTTCCTGTTTTTTTTTTTTTTTTTGTTGTTTTTTTAATTTTTACGGCCTTGCTTCAAATAAACAATGCCAACTCCAAAACTAAAAGGTATTGGACAACGACTTTTATACCATTAAAAACTAGATTAAATCGCCAATAAGACGTGATTAAAAGTAAACTTGTAAACGTTGGTGAAATAAGTATTTTAGTAGCCAGAAGTTTCAAAAAAAGTTTAAAAACATACTACTACAGTCGTGATAAAATAAATAAATTTCAGAAAACGTACTCCATCGTTTTTATTGGTGTAATTGCTTTTTTAATTATTTTTTTCAAAAATTAAGAATTCGATGAAGGAATGGAATAAAACTGTTGACGGATTGGTAAGGTGGAAATTTTTTTAAAAATAATTTTGAATTAATTTATCGTTCGAAACCGAATTTAACATCCCGATTTGCTTAAGTTTTTTATTTTTTACCTTTCTATACAAATTTAAAAAAAAGTTTAATAACTTCAAAATTTTCTTAAGTTTTTTTTTTTTTAATCTTTCCACCTTACCAATTCGTCAACACGTTTTATTCCTTACCTTCATCAAATTCTTCATCTTTGAAAAAACAAGTAAAAACCCAATTACACTAATAAAACGGATGTTAAATGGAGTACGAAATTTGTTGGTTTCTAGGTTTGGAAAAAGTTGCTTAGAATCACCATTGTAAATTTTTCAAAGTTGAAAAAAAGAAAATTTAGGTTCTCGCTAATAAAACACTTATTTCACCAATTTACAAGTTTAATATTTATCACATCTTATTGGAGATTTAACGTAATTTTCAATGGTATGAAAGGCTTTTTCCGAAATCGTTTAGTTTTGGAGTTGTCATTGTTTATTTGAAGCAAGTTCGTGAAACGTTCAAAAATCAAAAATAGTGAAATAACTCTGAAACTGCTGAGATTCGGATCATAGTTAATTAGGACTCTTTGGTTCAGTTTTGAATGTGAAATCTTCTGCAATGTTTATAACCTGAGTAGCCGAACACCTCGTATATTAATATCGAATTGGTACTTTTACTCAGCTTGTTTACAAAATGTCATCCATGTTTAAGTTACTTAATATAGCCAAACATATAACATAAATCGTGGAAGTATCCAAATACCTCGGCGCCCTGTTGCTTAGGGTTTCGTTATCGGTGTAAAAGAATGGACTAATCGTTGGTGAAATATCGAATAACCCCACAACATATTGGTGTGAAAGATTGACGTATATCTGTATTTATCTTCGAGAATGATGATGGATGTATCGGTATGCATGATGTTGTAGGCTTTGGTTTTCGTGTAAAAGATGTTCGTACAAGTGTAGTCTGACATGTTATGCTTGTTTTTTGTATTAATGATACATTGTTGCAAAAATGGACGTGATAATATGTAAAGGGTGCAAGGGAAGCTTCTAAGGATATTTTAAAAAATGCAGACGAGAATGATGCAAAAAGGTGACAAGAGAAATGAATGCCGACTATGATCATGCTGTTTGCCAGCAAAAATAGAGCCAAACATGAAATATGCTTCAAAATTTAATACCATTAAAATATAAATTTCTCTTCATTTTCGCATAATTTATATGTTATTGAGACAACATCTCATCCAAACAATTATCACCAATAACAAAAATCAAAGCAATCATCAACTTTTTTAAAAATCTGTAGATAAAAACAGGAGACAACCAAGGAAATTAAAAGTTCAAAGGTTTCCGAATGCGAACAGAATAATATGCTAAGTGAATGGATATTCGCTGGAAGTCTGCCGACCGCTAGATTCTAGCGACAACGAAAGTGAGACTCGTACTGAATTATTTATACCCAGGTGTTCCACCGGCCACTAGGAATTCCAAAAGCTTGTCATAGTCTTTTGACACTTCCGCCTGCCGTAAAACTTTTCTTTAACTGGTAAATAATCAATTATTATATATTACAGTAGGGAGGAGCGATTGTCCATTGTCACGAATGGAATATAAATATGCAGCATTTGCAAAAAATGGTAGATACTATATTGTACATCCTTTTTTTAAATTAATTTTTAAGTTTCAAAATACACATCTGGCTGCACTAACTATTTTAGTTATTTTTTTAGTTAATTTTTCAAATTTCAACAGCAATGAATTGTAGAAATGATGAACGGTGGAGTGAATGCGGTGTCCTATCCTTTTGAAAAGATAGTTCCTTCTCACAGTAACTTGTTTTTCAACGATGCGGATTTCGAGCTTTTAGATCATCATCAGACTGAAGGAGAAAACCATTTCTCTCGACATGAATTGCAAAAGTGAATCCGCGGGGTTTATCAACTCAATTGCAATGATTGCGGCATTAAATAGAACAAAGCGGAGAGTTAAAGAACAAAGTTCATATCGAGAGAGGTGGTAGAACTCCTTCAACCTGATGATCTGAAAGCTCGAAATCTGGATAGTTGAAAAACAACTTACTGTTTGTAGGAACTATCTTTTTGAAAGGATTTTGTGGAATTTCCCAACTTGTCACGAGTGCAGGGTGAATAGTATCGTACTAATAGCTTCGTTCGGTATTAGGTCACAAGCTCGAGCGGCTGGGCGTAATTAGGCGGGAGTGCATTCAAGGATAGAAGGACGCCATGGGGTGAGAAAATTAGGGCGTATTAATATAGATTATTTAAGGAAGGAGAACCGACATCAATCTCAATTAATAACAGTCCACGAGAAGTTAAGCACCAGTTTTCGAGAAACAACATATACGCCTGGTGAATCACGCTTTATGCATTACCTCTTAACAGTCATGTTTTCATCAAAATATTTGCAACAATTTTAATGTCACCTAACAGATAAAATAATTGTGTAAGCAGTGTGGGCACGTTTTACTCTCTAGGATTTAATAACAATAATAGCTTTTATTCCTATCAATGTACTAAACAAAACCAGCTGAACCTGGGTCTTTCTATTGCTATTTCATTGCATTTGATTACCTCAACATTTGTTTTTTCATAATTTTGTAATTAATATTGAATAATTTGTTAAAGTCAAGTAGGTCAAGAATGAGATATTTTAGAAAAAAAAATTTTTTTTCAATTTTTTTGCCGGCATTTCAACCTTTATTCTGGTCATCTTCAGGGCCTGGGTAAGTTACAAAACATGTCGATTGGAAAAAATACAATACAAAATGTAAATATTAATTTTGAACCAATTATTTCAAACTTGAATTTGGAGTCTGCTGTTTTTGTATTATTGGTGGGGAACTAGGTTCGATTAAAATCCAACAGCATTTACCATAAACCATTTTGAAAAACAATACAACTTTGATTTACAAAATATAGAAAAAATTCAAACGCAAATTTCTAAAAATGCATTTACGTTTTAGTGGTCAATTGGCCGAGTTACTTCTTTCAATTAATCATTCTTTCTATCTAAAGTCGTGCTTGACATAAAAAAGTCGGTTCACGGGCGTGATTCGAACCACCAACTCTCCATCTTAACGAAGACCATTTCTAGAAAAGGTTTACTGAACAGGCACATGTAAACACATCCGTAGCTACAGTTACAGCATAAGTTAAATAAAGTATTAAACTTTATTTTTACATTTTTTATATTCCCTCTTTTTTGTTATTGTCCATAATAATTAACAATCTCACAAATCCTAAATCCTGCACAGAAAATCCCTATTCTCGACATCCTTTGAGTCGAATAAAGCCGCCTATCATCAAAGACAATTTCCCAGATTTACCACGTTCCCCAACCTGTCACAATAATACAAAAACAGCCGACTAAAAATTCACGTTTTACAATTTCACACGAAACAAACATGACACCACAAAAATAACACCACACTTTATGTGAGTATGAAGTTGGTTCAAAGTTTATTTGTTCATCTGTTCCAATCAAAATTTGTTTTGTAATTCACCCAGGATGTCCCAAATAGCGGTCAAAACGTTGGTAAAAAATGAAAAAGGTATTTAAAAAGCTCGGCTCCTACACAATCCCACTTTCTTCAGGGTGCTGTGCCGTTTATATTTCTGAACCAAGTCTTCTTCCTTACTCACCTTTTTTCTGCGGTCTTTTCTGGTTATGCCTAGTTTCATATTATAATTTATTTGCAATTAATGTACTGGTTTTTTTTGTAATTTTTTTGGGTTGCTTTACATCCTGTTTTTTGGGGGCCGCGGTAGCCAAGTGGTTACGGCGTCAGACTCTCGGCTAGTAGACCCCGCGGTCGTGGGTTCGATCCCCACTGTTGCCTCTGCAATTTTTCTGACGCGTAAGGGGACCGGTGGCCGCAATTAAAAGAAATTGACACGGCACTCATCAATGGAAGGGGCGGGGCCGGATCTCAACGACCCTGACCTGGTCCCAACCCCCTTCAAAAATGAGTTTCTTCGATGGGGGCTGTACAACGGGGGCTCAAGTTCACATTTGTGTTGCGAGCTCTCCCCCAAAATATGGAGTCAGGGTATAGTACAATAAGCTGTACAGCTGCAGTGCTCAGGAGGGAACTCCTCCAGTCCCTGGTATCCATCCACACATTCATACTGTTTTTTTTTTCCATCCTCTATATCTCGCAATTATACCTTGTACAACTGACCTGCCATCAACAGAACAGGGTCCGATGTAAAGATTTGTCTGTACTGTTTTGGCACTTGGCCATGACATGCTTATTTCATATTTTATAGGAAGTACTGGAACAGTATTACGTAGATACACTGATAGGCAGTTCTAAGAAGACTCTGAAATATATATTTTACTAGTTCGGACGGAACAAACTTTGAAATCGTCGTATGTGTGTACAAATTGTTCAAGGTTTAGCATTTGGTAATGTGAAAGGTAGAGTTTTACTAAAGTGATTGCACTATGTTTCATGACCGTTAATTTTTGTAATTTTTTTTGTCATTGGTAAAAACCACTACGATGAGTCGATGGCCGCAACGATTAAGGAGTTGTACTCATCACTGCAACGAATCTCAGGCATAAATACATGCATACATATAAATGACCTTTTTTTCAAAAACACCTGCTCCTCGGTTGTTGATACGATTAGATACGATCTTTAATTTTGCGATAGAGAAAAAGTAGCAAAGTCTGCTTCTGATGAACTTATATAATTATCTGCTTATCCTTGATGTTTTAGTCTTTCAAATGAAGAACCTATCAAGATCTAGTATTAGTAAGGCGCTACTTAACGGTTTCTTCAGCAAGGAAGGAGTACAATGACGGTTTAGTCTATTAACGGCGCCGTTACCGAAGTTCAATTAAGCTTACGATTAACATCAAACAACTCATTACAACATCATGTGTTCTTAGTGAATATCTCAACTTCTTTAATTTACAATTTAAAACAAGGGAATATATATTTGAATCCAACAGAATTCTTGTTTAGTGACCTAAAATATGGTTTATCCCTTCAGACCTGCCGTGACAAACCATGTCGTAGTCCCCTGTGAACCTGCACTATTGTATCATTCAGCATAGTACAGCTTGGGGAGTCTATAGAGAGCCGATGTTTATTTATTTACAGGAATTTCCCACAATTATTCGTTTTTATTTAACTCTTGTGTACGTACACATTATGTTTTGCTAATACATGCTGATATACAGCAGACTCAAAAAGTGTGATACCTTGGTCTTTGAGGGTGGGTCCTGCCCTATGGCAGTCCTCACGATAATTCACTGAAGTATAACAATTTCAAAGTAATTAATAAATTAACCTTCTTTTTTCTTGCACGTTTACACTAACACTTATTTACAATCTGTAGTCCGGATGATGGTTTCTTTTTAGCCGTCGTAGTTGGCGGAGTGGAGGCATATTCGCTGGAATTTGTGCAATTGCCGGATTCGGGTAGGATTCAGCTTTGGCGACCAGGAGTACTCTTCCTAAGGTCTTCTTCTATCAAAGTCTACGATATTTCATAGTGGAGCTGTTCATTCCTTACGAACTAGGGCGTGTTTGTTATTAACCGTAACACACAGTTCTGCAGCGTTTGTATCCTTTTTATTTGCGAGGCGGATGCAGATGGGCGAGCCATAAAACCATATTATTATACATAGGCTTAAATAAAGGAGTCAATTAAGTGGAATTTGGACAGAATTGCTAGAGTGGATTGGCTTGAAACTGCGGATATGCAAGCGATACATTTTATACAATTAATCACTCCGATGAATTAATGTGTGGTGGTCATTGATCGTTAGTTAATGATTATTTGGAGATCTTGAGATGCGGTCCGGTGTGACATTTGTTTAAACATTTTCTTTATTGGGCCAACGTTTCGAACTTTATTGAGATCATCTTCAGATCCTGAGATTTATAAGCATTGTTTAAATTATGTAAATACATGTAAGATGTGAAAAAATTAATAAATATAATGCTAGAAATTTTAGATTGAGAGACTTAGAGTGAGTACAGATGGACTTTATAGCATTGCATAAATTCATTTTTTCACATCCTACATGTATTTGCATAATTTAAACAATGTTTATAAATCCCAGGATCTGAAGATGATCTCAATAAAGATCGAAAAGCTGGCTAGATAAAAAAAAAATTTCCCAAAACCTACGTCACACCACACCGTATCTCACCATCTCCAAATAAACAATAATTAATTTGATGTAATTTCCAATGTTTTTTAGTTTAAATAAGCTGTCAAAAGACCAGTCAAACTGTAACACATTCACTTAAGTCATCAAACGGTTACAAGGGCTATGCTTTACATAGTTGGTCACAGTCATATTTGCATAAAATGAATTACAATTACTCATATTGAGCCTAGGAACATTAAAATTTATAAATTTCAACAATTTAGGACTATCCATTTATTAGTTTACACACATATGACAATATCTAAATGCAGTCTTCTGTCTTCAAGTGACATCAGACCCATTTTTAGTAGAATTGGGGTGTTTCGAGCGGGTTTCATGTAAATTTGATTTTATAAACTGTGTAGTGGAGGAATTTATTTTTCACAATATCTAGACCGTGTATATATTTATCATAGCTTAGCTGATACAACACTGTTGCATTCCAATATTGATCGGACATAGCTGCAATAAAGAAATTTAAATACTTCTTCATTCTGTCCTTTTACGCATTAAATTCCAGATTTCTTCTTTTCTTTTGAATAAAAATATATCGCAACAGTACGGCCATCCTTTAAGTTTTTGGCCAAGCTTTCGATGATTACATCATCATCTGAGCTTTAACTCGCTGAGTATTGAAATATGTCTTGAGAAAAAACTGCATTTATAATAAAACTATTTAAAATTAGATGAAGCTCAGGATAAAATATTCTTATAAGTGGATGCCTCTTCTTCATTTTCTTTCAAGTCCACTTCTAACGGAAAGCCACCCGAGCCTCATGTGGTAGAACTTAGCATTCTAATTAATTTAAAAAAATTAAATGAAGGTTTTTAGTTGAGATAAAAAGTCAGTGTGACGAACGGGATCCGAACTCAGCATTCGGCTGGATACGGCTGCTCTACCACTTGAACCATAACCTCGAACCCCTCGGACATCAACTCCCCATCTCTACCACACCTTTTGAATTTTCCCTCTTTTTAGCCATTTTTCAAGGTTGATCAAGTGGACCACGAAAACTAGTGAATTTTAATTTAAGATTAATATATATAGTACATTTTATAAAAAGCTTAACTAATCTAAACTCTCAACACGACATGGCACAATTACACAGAAGACAAACACTTTGAGCCCTGAAGATGATCTCAATAAAAGATCGAAACGTTGGCACGATAAAGAAAATGTTTTTCTGATACCTACATCACACCAGACCGCATCTCACGATATTTGAATAACTAATCTAAACTGTGATATCCGAGTGTACCTGAAAAAAGTAAGAAAAGTAAAAAATATAAAAATATTATTATAATTGCAGCTTTTTTCAAAACATATTTCAACAGTCATCGAGTTGAAGTCTTGATTGAGGACTATATCATTGTTGAAATCTCGGAAAAAACTTAAAGAATTGTACTGTTGTGACCTCACCGAAGAACCTTTTTCCAAGTTATTTAACAGCAGGTCGTTCCATCATCTCGTCATTAAAATGCATATGTTTAGTAAAAATCGTTTCATTATCAAAAATTATACTTAAATCTTTTAATACATTTAAACTTTTGATTGGAACGCCATTTATCAAATACGTATAACGAGAGTTATTGTTTTAATATGTAACAATTTTACATTTTGGAATGTTCAAGTTCATACTGTTTAGCTTTCACAAATAGACAATAGAATTTCAAGTCTGATTGTAATAGATTGCAATCAGTTATCGATTGTACTAGCCTATATATTTTTACATCATCTGAAAACTATTTGTATATTTTTATAATTTATTACAGAAGGTAAAACATTTAAATAAAAGAGGGGACAAATTCTCACTCTAAGGAAAAAATGAACTTAGTAGTATATTTCAAAGTACAAGAAATCCCCACACTTAACAACTCGTCTACGTTCAGAAATTGGACATGAAAATCGAATTCCAGTAAGAACGAGCGTACAATTTCACAGATCTTAGAACTAACTACTTGGGAGATAAATAATTTGATATCAGTCGACAACTTAGAGTCTCTCAAGAGAATAATAAATAAGATACTAATTCCAACTGTTTTTTTTTAATCTTCGTGCATGTCTTGAGGGGTAAAAATCAACTTATCAAGAAACAACCCGAAGTACCTGATAGTGGTTGATTTTGGTTCGTCCTGCAGATTTTTATTTCATACGAGAGAGAAAAATAAATTCCAAGCATAAAATCAATTAACATATATTTCTCTGTAAAATTTTTGTCTAAAAAACCTGCTTTGAAAAAGGTAAGCGTCATACCAATTAATTGAGAAATGACAAAATCTAAAGGGATAAAAATTAATTTTTATGAAAATAAGTTTTCACCATAATGGAATATTGATCTGAATCATAAAATCTGGTTTTTAGAAGAAATGTATTTTGGGATTTCTAGAAATGCCAGCTCGGCATCTGTGTTCCTACAATTGAAGGGCCGCCCACCGGCTGGCCGTCGTCCAGGGCCACATATCAGCGGTGTCACCTGCACACTTTACAGTACATCACACCAACGGCCGGCGCTGCCCCTTTGCCGTTGGTCTATCACCTCTTAATAAAACGATAAATCTCAAAGAACACCGTGTCCTTCTTTATCGTCGTTAGTCTGTAAATCGCGACCTCGCACGGTTACGACGGCTGGAAAATTATTTCATTGCAAATACTTCTATGGGGAAAAATTGTAGCTCCTTGTCGGAAGTCTAGTTCCCCCTTCGTTTCACGCTTCCTGAGTTGAGAGAGCCCTTAAGAGATCTTATCTACAACGAGGCTCCGGTCGTTACAATTTGTAATACGCAATCCCCTCGACATATCATATAGCGTACAGTCCTTTTTTCTTCGAAATTCATGAATTTCTACGGATTTAATGTTACGGCTTTGTCAGAAGTTATTTGTCAATGTTTTGTTTTTACCTTGGTATCACTAAAATTAGCCATCTCATACATAAAGAGCTCTCTGACGTTTCTATTTTAAATTTATACTAGGTTCCTAGCATAGATGGCCTCCCTCAATTTATCATTTTTAGTAATGTTAAAAAGTTGCTACAGTAAACCCCCGTCTATTTTTTTTTTTTTTTGCGTATAGCTTATGTGCGCAATTGGCGTCGTCTTTCTTATTTTAAATAGAGACTCTTATTTTTTGTTTTAGACTTGAATTCTAGGATTGCTTTGAATAATTTAATAAATAACCTTAATGCCTAAAGCCTTTATCTGTTCTAATTCTAAATTCTTCTCTTCAATGAGTTCCAGAAAATACCTTTAACTGCCATGACACCACTCTTATGAAAAATAAATTTAGTCGTTACCGATCATTTTGGTTTATCATCGGGTGCCACATCGGTATTTCGCTATCATCACCAATCATCAAGTTCATCACCCAAAAAACATGTTAGTACCTGACTGTTCCTTCCGACCTTCGTCAGGGATAGGAAAAACAAAATTAAATTCATAATACCTGGATTATCCCGTCCAAAAACAAAAAGGAACTCTTAACAACAACAAAAGAAACTCTTCCTTGATTTAAGTACATACACAAAAAAAATTAAAAACTGACTGTTCTCAAACGTTGGACTTCTCTGGAGGTCTCGAACCGCCGCCTGTCCTCTTCACTCCTTCCCGGAGGTAGGTCCTGGCTCCAGAGGAGAATGACCGTGTCCCATGCTGGACTAAAATGAGGATTTCCCTTGTTCTTCCGATTCTTATTTTTCTTTTCGTTCTTTTCTCTGCTCTCCGTCCACACGCTCGCCTTGCCTGCTTCCGTCCGTTAACGCTCGTCCGCTGCCACCAATCCACCGTCGTGTTTTCACGGCCTCCGCCCTCTCAACTCATGATCTAGGCGTCCTCCACGTTAGATGTACCTTTTACAAAAAAAATTGAAATTTTTCCGACCCCTAACGTCGAAAATTATATACTTTTCTTAAAATTTCAAACTATAAGGCCAAAAATCATGGTGAACAGTCAGGGCGTGACAAACATCATGCAGACATCTCACACTAGAAAATAAATGTAATTGGAAAAACTTTTTTGTCGGTATGAATGGTCATTTTCTAATATCAGTCGCGTCAATCGTCACACCGTACGATCATTTCTTATTAAGAAAAATCTCGGAAGAATATTTAGAAAGAAAAATATTTAACCGCAATTTGTTTGACCTTAATACCTTTCTGATGTAGTTATCGATTAGCAGTTGTAAATTCTAGATGTGAATCAAAGATGCGACCCAATAAGCTAAAGTTTTAGGAGATTGCAGAGCTTTCAGTTTATGTTTTTTGCCTTCCTCAGAACAGATTTATGAAAAACGTATGAGACAGATCTCTCTAATAATAACGATTTATTATTTTTAGTTGATAAAGGGGTGTTTTAAAAATTGTTAAAATTCTCCATGGTTTTTGTAATTAATTCTTACATTACTTTAATATAATATTTACAATTGTTATCTATAGTTCTCATAGCTAAGGAGTTTTAACGTAGAGTACATGTAGATCCAGACTTTATATTTATTATTTTTATTTTTTCCATAAATTTACCATTAAATACATACACCGAAATCTTGGCAAACTTATAAAAGTTGTTCCCATTGGTCCACATCCTTGTTCTACACCTAGAACTAACACTTTACGTCTTGTGTACCCCTTTACGGCTCCTTCACGCCTACTGGAATTCCTGGCAGTCCTGAAATTATTATCATAACGCCATTACCAGCAGGGTGTCCTTTTTACATGGCGCGGCTGAATTTCTCTTGAACCAATGACGCTATCAACAAAAAAACGTGTTCATTTTTTACGAGATTTTTTAATCTACTTTCAATTTTTCACCTTTTGTTGGAGAAAAATTATACAGGATAATTCAGGCCCAATTTCAAAATGTCAAATACGACCCTATTCATCCTGGCACATATTTAAAGTGATTTTTTACGGTGCAAACAATAGGGCAATTGGATTTTAAATTGGTCAAAAAATGTTGTTGGCTTTTGATTAATCAATTTCAAGTTCTATCCGCGTGTCTTGCGTAAAGAAGCAGATTTGCTCATTTTAACAACCCCTGTGCTCAGAGAGTTAGAGTCAAGGCTGATGGATTCACAAGCATTTTCTATCTTTTGCCGCAGTTCTTCAACTGATGTTGCTGCATTATGATCGGCGTAGACACTGTTTTTTATATGACACCACCAGAAAATAGTCAAGTGAAGTTAAATCGGGTGATGTTAGATAGTTAGATCGGGCTATGTGGTCCATGGACAATTCAAATAACTTCTCACTTGTAAAGAAATTTGTACGGGTATCAATCAAGCTAGAGAATTATCTCGGTTGTTGTAGAAGAACAAGATCTAATGGTGGTGGTAAAACCTTCCTCAAATTTAAGGAACTGAGCCCCATTTAAATTAGTTTCCAATAAATAAGTTCCAATTAAATTTTTTTCGAGAAGTACACGCCAAACTTTGATACTGTGAATTCTAATCATAACAAGAGTACGAAATCATCGAATTTTTCCCGAATTCAAAATTACAAGGTTAGTATGCCATTAGGGGTGAACTTAAGATTTATGGATGAACGTTTTCTTCAGCCTCCCAAATCGACATTTGTGCAAGGAACTCCTGTACATAATCAGAGCCCCGAAGACCCTGGGTAAGCTGTGAGCGATATTGCTTAAAATCTAATTTTGTTTTTTGGCAAACCTAAAACCCTTCCAACATTTCGGAGAAAGGTATTCGGATTTTCGCGTACATACAGGAAAATATTCAGCTTCTCGTGAAATTACGCTGCCGGTTTCTTCTATGAAACAGCGACTCTTCAATTTCCTCTATTGCTACCAACACGAATAAGCGTTTTTCGGTTTACTCTGGGGCGATAAGGAAATTTTTGGGAGCACAACTCGTCTGCAGGATTATCAATAAAGCAGTCGTACATATTAACTCGTTGTTGATCGAAAAAATGTGCTCTTCCGTTCATTTTGAATGAAATACTGAATGTAACGGATAGGTATATTGTAAAATTTATTTACATCTAGGGATTAAAATTTGCTCTGATAATGCCAGTTTGGGAAACAACGACAGAGTGTAAACGATAAAGGCAATTAATGTTTACTTTAGTGAAGAAGCAAAACGTTGGATTTAACAACGAAACAAACGAAGTGCGTTTTTTCAAACTTTTTGCCATAAATTATATTTTGTTTTATTTGCAATAACTGACATTTTCTTGACCAATTTAAAAACCAATTGCAACATTGTTTTGATATGTCAAGAAAAAAATTTTGACTTTCAACTGGGCCTGAAGTATCCTGTATATTTTTTCTCAACAAAATGTAAAAATTTAAAACTATGATAAAAAATATTAAACATGTATTTTCTGGTTTTTTGATAGAGTCAAGGTTTCAAGAGAAATTCACCCGGGCAATCTAAAAAGAACACCCCTAAAACGAATGCTTCCGTTAAAATATATTTAGCTCTTTTCGAATATGTATCTCTTTTTAAATAAATTAACTCTGCTGACGTTTAGACTATAAATAAAATTCTAATATTAAATATCGCTTTTAATTAAATGAAGTAAGAGACCAGCTGAAATATTAATGTTCCGACAGCATTTTCAAGGAATGAAGGAAACGTTGTTCACCCCAGCCAAAAGGTAGTTGGCGATTTGATCGTTGATCCATTGAATCTGTTTATTAAAACTGCTTTTTAAACATTGGTTTAAACAGAAGTTGAATACGAATCTGTTTGGTAGATTGGATAGTAACATACCTACAAGAAATGTACGTAATGCTAAAGTTTTCTTAATTTTTAAAGTATTAAAATTGATTCAGCAATGTTTCCATAAAAGTCAACAATATGTAAATGGCCTCATATTCAAAATTGAATACCTCCAAATTAAAATCGTCCAAAGAATGAATATTCAATTAATAAGAAGAGCTTGTGGAACACTTGTTACTGGAATCAGTCTAATAAAGCTCAGACTTGAATATGTATAAAGAAGAGAAAGGAGAAAAATTAATTTATTGTTATAATGATTAAAATCCGTACTTGGTATGTCATCCCATCAGTGAGGTCTCGTGTTTTTATATTTATTTTTGAAGGGATTAAAAAAAGAAAGCGACTCTGTAGGGGAGGAAAATATTAAAATAAATTTACCACTTAGGGGGATGGAGAAATGGTCTGGACTGAACCCTTATATCACCGCGGCAGTTTTAATAATGGACATGGTTTTCCCTCGGCTAAGGTTTAAACCCGTTTTACAACTGATTGTTTGTAAACAATTGAACCTCACAGCCAAATTTTATAGTCGATTTTAATTTCATTAATTCCTAAAAAAAAAGTATATAAATGTCTTGGCACAACGTAAATGCAATCATGTTACCTTATAATATATTTTGAATAACAAAGAAGTGTGTTTTATTAAACTGATTACAACATAGCCCGAACTATGCTTATATTTGGAAACATGTGACCGGGAGAAGGGGTTCCGAGTGGATCGAAGGTAACGATAGCTCAAGTGGTTAGAGGTGGGGCGTATTGATTGAGCCGAAGGTAGTGGGTTCGAATCCCGCTCGTGACACAAGCATTTTCATCTCAACTGCTTACGCCAATAGTACATATTACAATAGATCGTACTCTTAATCCCACGAGTAGTTTCTTTTGATCACCTCCATGTATGCGAGCCAACTTCATTTTCATGGAATTCTCTTACGGTCCAATTTTACTATCGTCTCTAGCGTTTTCTATATTGAAAGTTGTGCCAGTGATTTAACTTGTTTTGGTTCGACCCGAAATTAATATTCAGAAGAAAATTAACCGAAGTTGTACTCCCAACGACGGACCCGGGCCTCAATTTGCGTCGCAAATTCCACAACTTTCAACAGGATGCGTCTTTCCTGGCATTATTTTCTTAAGGAAATATTATTTTTCTTTTTTTTTACGGACGTTATTTGTGATATGTGTAGTGTTCAGTGATTATTAGCCAATGATTATTTGGAGATCGGGAGGCGCGGTCGGATGTAACGTAGGTTTTAGAAAAACAATTTTTTTATCATGTCAACGTTTCGATCTTTATTGAGATCATCTTCAGAGCTCAAAGTGTTGTTTTCAGTGTCGAAGTGTCATTCTTGTGTGTTGTTGTTGATCGCAATAAAAATCGAAACGTTGGCATGATAAAGAATTTGTTTTTCTAAAACCTACGTAGGCACCCTCCACACGGCACACAAGAATGACAAATCTACACGGAAAACAAAAACTTTGAGCGTGAAGATGATCTCAATAAAGATCGAAACGTCGGCGTGATAAAGAAAATGTTTATTTAAAACCTACGTCACCCTAGACCGCAGTCACGATCTCCAAATGATCATATTATTTTCTTTCTTTTTTTCCATTTCGTATCGTTTAAGTCAAACGATTAAACATCAACAAAGACCTCAAATAAAAAGTATAAATAATTACTATATGTCTACTGAATACATATATGGATTTTCTTCATTATTTGCCTCGCAATGGTAAAATTGTTTTATTCGGTTTATTTATTTTTTTTTCATTCAGTTATATTTCATGTTTTGAATGTAAGTCAAAACAAATTATAAAAACTATAACACTTGCAAATATTCACTTTAAAAAATCTAAGAAGGCCACTTTACCCTTCAGTCTAGGCCCCCAGATGTTGACGTGTAGACTTATTTTGCCACGTGGGAGAAAGAAAGCATATACCATTGCATATATAAATAGAATGGAGAACATACTTTTTGCATTGTACAACAGAGTGCAAGTACATACTCTCAAATTACAAGGAAACCACTTAAATACATCATTTCAACGTGGGAAAATAGTAAATAATTCATTATCTTCTCTAAAAAGTAATGTTGTATGAATTTCATATGTGAATAAATTTTGTAACTGCAGGTTTAAAATGCGTACCGTTTATAATTATTGGCACAATTCATCCTGCCTTTGGGAGTAGATTGTTTTTCCGAGTATTTATTGATTGCGAGAAGGAGACAGAAAGGCAAACACGCTCTTTTATCTTCAGCGGGGATATTTAATTTCTATCGACTTTGGTAATATTTGTCGAGTCTATTTTGTTTAAATATTTTATTCTCGGCTGGTATTACAAAGAAAATCAATAAAAGACAAGTAGGTGAGTGCATAGCGTTGTATAATTCATAAAGCCGAGACCTTCCCCAACCCACTGGACAGTACGGGCCTGTACGGATCCCCTTCTTCCTTTCAATTATAGATAGCCACTCTTATATTCTCCCTTTCAATTAGTAATTTTTAGACTGTTCCCCAGAAAATTGTGTTTAACAGTGCTCTGAAGCAATTGCATTGTTTGCTTATTTAGATTTTTCATCTTATTTGAAAAATCGTATGAAAAAAATTGAGTTTAGTGACAGTTTATTTAGTTTAGTGATTTAACTTCTTTCAAATAACTAAGACTCTATTTTAAAACTTTTCGTATAAGGATCTTTGCCGCTAACTATTTACTGGGCAGTTCGAAATAATTCAGATTATAGTCGTATGTTGCAAGATTGTGCAGAAAGGAACCGTTTATGTTATGGATGTTCCGTTGATTGCTGACGATAAATTGGCAAATGCTAAGAATGTGGTAGTTGCAAAATCTGTAACGTATGAAGTAAACGTTAATTACCAGGTGATTCGAGGCAAGTTGAGTTCAAATAAAATTGAAGGCGAAAAGAGACAAAAACGCTTAAGAAAAATAGTCAATTTGTACTAGAAAAATAAAACACTACAATGCAGTTACTTAGTCAAATACATAACCATAATCATATTCTTTACTTGTCTCCTAGAATTTAGCTTAAACTGTGTTTAGAGGTTTTCAGCTCACCTAAACTCCGTTTTACAAAAATTCCGTGCCTTTATTGAAGGAAAGATTAGAAGGTTGCTGTATAGCTGTCATTCCTGCTTGCATGTAAATAAATTAACAGCTAAATATTTTAATCCTGGACACAAAAAATACAAACATTCTTAGGAATCGGGATTTAAAAAATGTACAAATCGTAAATTTTATTTTATTTGTAATGATTATTTGGCAATCGTGACATGCGATGTGGTGTGACGTTGGCTTCAGAAAAACATTTTCTTTATCGTGGCAACGTTTCGATCTTTATTAAGATCATCTTCAGCAACTGGGATTTATAAACATTGTTTAAATTTTACAAATACATGTAGATATGAAAAAAATGAATTTATACAATGTTAGAAAAATTTATATTTAAAAAAATTTTAAACTAAAATTTTCTAGCATTGAATAATTTTTTAAATCTAAATTTTTTTAGCATTGTATAAATTCATTTCTTTTATCTAAAATATTTTCTAGGATTGTATACGTTTTTTAATCTATAATTTTCTAGCATTGTATACGTTTTTTAATCCATAATTTTCTAGCATTGTATAAGTTTTTTGTAATGTAAAATTTTCTAGCATTGTATAAATTCATTTCTTTTTTCTAAAATTTTCTAGGATTGCATAAACTTTTTTAATCTAAAATTTTCTAGCATGTATAAATTCATTTTTTTAATGTAAAGTTTTTTAGCGTTGTATAAATTCGTTTTGTTCCACATCTAAATGTATTTGTAAAATTTAAACTATGTTTATAAATCCCAGGCCCTGAAGATGATGTTGATAAAGATCGAAACGTTGGAATGATAAAGAAAAAATTTTCTCAAACCTACGGCACACCAGACTGCACCTAACAAACTCCAAATTATTTGAAAAAGTTCTTTCTTCTTTAAAAAAAAGTAAAAGCTAAATTATGTGCTATGTTAAACAGTTCAACCATATCTTTAGGAAAAGCAGATAATCTAAAGAAAGAAGGAAATAGAATAGGATAGTATTATCATGTTTTTATTGTTTTCGAATTTCCTCAGACTTCGTCGTGTGAACATTTTTGCGTCCAATCAACCAACTTACAAACGGGTAATTTTAAAAATAATTATTCGGTTCTAACTTTTATCTAGACAACAGTCAAACTTAGTTATCATAGAGTAAATTTTAAAGTTAGTTGATTTGTTCTGGCCATTTCACTCTGAGAAAAGTCAGTTTGCCTGTCGAAAACAATTTAAATTCAATTACTTCCTAGCCCTCCAGTAGAGTTTATAATTTGATTCAAGAGTTGTACACGGTATGAGATTAAAATGGTTAATATTTCAGTTAATGTGACCCCGATCAAGCTTTATTATCCGACAAATCTCATTTGGGTGGGATACTCCAAAAGTTCTATCATTGATGAATATAGTCTTTAAATAGAGCCTACATGTAAATTTTAAGCTTACATTTTCATTTTGGTCCAAGCTCAAATTAGCTTGGTGTTATATAAAAAAGAGCTTTTAGATACTTATGCTTACTACTGCTTCAGGCTATTTTTCAATAATTGTGCGTATTGAGATGGTGATCCGTAATGCACCAAAGGATTCCATATAAAATTATTAGAATTAGGAAGAACGGAATAAAAATTAAAATTAAAGAATAGAAATAGCAGTTGTCTTACTTCCCTGGGCCTTGAGGGTGGCCTGAGCATAACTGATTAGAGTGACATTGACGATATTAAAAATGGTAATTGTATACTGTGCAATGGAATTGTAACAACTCTAAACTCTGTTTTTGATTATTTTCAGTTGGGCCAGATTTCAAGTGATAACAAAGATTACAGGTTCAAACCGAATGTTGTAACATATCAAACCGAAAACCACGGATATCAGGCACTTGTTTCAACCCGCAAATATTTATTACAAACATACCAGTAGAAAATATGCTCTTATTAAACATGTCAATAAGACGAATTCAGATTATACACACATATTGATTCTTGAAGCGGCTACAATTATAAAACACACATCAAATTAACCACTCACCTTTTGTACCGGCTGGTGTCGAGGCTACCCTGAGACCAGTCAAAACTAACGTTCCGAGGAAAAGAATCGGAACAGTTAAAGAATACATCTCTAACTCTATGCCATGGCTGTAACAGACAAAATTAAAACTACTATTATTTGTTGAAGGTTCCATTCATAAAATATATATCACAATAATATGTGTTTATTAGTATAGTACAGAGATTGTTTTCCTTATAAAGTAACACATTACAATAATAAGAATTTTCTTGTCAAACCCCCGCTTGTAACGGGACATATGGATACCTTTTCAAATAAATCACTAATTCAGAATTAGATCAGTTGAGAGGCTTAGAGGGAAGGATTAGAGATCTAGAGAGAACAAATCTGATATTAAGCAGAGTGCGTTCGTTGAGGATTTGATGATATGTTGTATTTAGGAGAAAGGGAGTGCGAAAGAAAAAAAGCAAGGGCGAAGGTGGGACTCGAACCAACGATCGCATGGTCTATAAGCCGAGCGTCTAAACACGCTAACCATTCGGCTACCGCCATCCACCATTACAATTAAGTTGGTTTAAGAAGGTAACTGATTTGAAAAAACTTAATAAATAACATAAAAGCCATTAAATAGAGAGGGCCAGATCCAGAGGACAAATGATCACTGACATCTGAAAAAACATCTACATGGGCTTGTATTATGATGTTCCCAGATTATGTCATAAGGAGGAGGAAACAGCTACCCATATCTTTTTTGCATGCGAGGCAAAGGCTCATTGGCAGCCTAGCGTACAGAAAAACTTAGAGAATGAAATTCTAGTAGGAATAATTCCCTAATAATTTGAGAAGAAAGTTGGGTCTATTGCTCTGAACTAGAGAACCAGGAAGGTGCAATAAGCCAGAAGGCTGCCTGGGGAGCACCCCGCTTCCTAGTATCCTCATCATCATTCTGTGGTCTGCGAGGTTATGGGCATGTAATTTGGACGTATCCGTTGATTTTGGTCAGCCACTCTCTCGATTGGTGTGTCGGAAGCGTTTCGCTTCTAGTCTGTGAGATTTCTTTCATATTCTACGCCAAAACAAGCGAATGGGGAGACAAATACAAGTGGTTGACTGATGATTCGTTCAAGGGCATTGTTCAAACACGACGGGATCGAAGTGGCCGAGTGGTTAGAGTTCCCGAATCGTATTTAGCCACTCGTTCTGGGTTCGAATCCCGCCATAGATTGTGCAATTTATTAGATCACAATATGAAAAAGTGATGTAAGATGTTCGACTCTTGATATTTCCCGTCAGTCATAACTCAGCAATGATTGATCCTATCAAAATTTTTCTTTCAGTAAAAATGACAAAAAATAAGATCTAGAATCGAACTGTACCATAAAAATATGGGTTTCTTATTTAAAATAACGAAGTTAGGATCAAATTATGAACGACATTCCAATAAACACGGTTTTAACTAAGCCTGGTGCCACGGACCAAGACTTAACAGTTCTTTTCACTGCAGAAAAGTATCATTTCACGGAGTATAGAGGAACCTTTCTAAATAATTTAAATTATCAGTTAATAAGAATTACCCAATACTTGTGTTTATGAACCCAAGTTCTATTTATTGAAATGACTGTATTTCTACGTCTCCAAGCATGTTTGTGACGTCAAAAATTTACAGATTAAGCTTTAATATTTGTTAGTGTTACAACATCCTTATAAATTATATATCACCGTCGATTAAGCTCCTTAATTAATAAAACTATTTTAATTAATAGATAGTATACCGAATACTGGTTGATGGAATGAAGAATCAGTCAGGTTTGAATTGAAACAAAGTCAAAATTTATCGACCTTACTTCTCGGATGGAAGACAATTGACGCTTTTAATTAATTCTCGCTATGATTTATCGTCCGAGAATATTGAAGTGGTTGATTTCAATTTTTCCCCAACTAGCACATAACTCGGGGGGAAAGTTTCCGTTAATAAGAAGTGTCGTTGGAGAGAGAATTGCTCAAAGACAGATTTAAGCGCGAAGACAAAATATTTGTATTCAAAGAGGTGTTCTAGTTTTCTTTTTTCCGATTCTCTTTTCGCCGTGGATCGGAAGGAAAGTTTTTAAATACGAATAAACATAATGTTTCAAGTTGGCTGATTTATTCCGAGCCTGTTTTGGACGCAGTACGTACTTAGAATGGGTGAAAACAGTTTTGTGCCCCCCCCCCAGTAAATCATCAGAGAAGTGACTTCAAATAATAATTCATTCCCGTTCATACTTTTCAATACAGACTATCTGAAGGAATCACAACTAATGATTTCCAGACGATGACTCCGTTCAGATAAATCTCATGTTTCAGGATGTTCAAATTAACTATTCATATCCACTGTCAATAACAAATTTTTGTAGGTGAATAATAAACATTAAAAAACGTTTGTGGGTCGTTTTTTATTTGAAAAATCATTCTAAAACCTTTTGGGTTTTTTATAAAGCTGATGGTTTGGTAGATAATTATTGATATCCCCTTTAAAAAAAAGGGTATTTCTTCCTTTAAAATTACTTGATACTAAGCCGGATTTTTACCATATGGATATACTAGGTACTAAAATTACTTGTATGTTGGATAACTAAATTTTGTGTACGACTCATGTAAGTTTCTACCAGAGGGAAGCAATATGGAAAAATTAAGAAACCAAAGTTTTTCCTTTTGTGTAACTTTTTTGCCGGTTAACTGGTAACGTCATTGCCGGCTATTCACCTGTTTTTCCTCTCTCGTTTTTTTTAATACTAGTATAGTTGATCTCATTTATATCCAACAAGTTTTATTCTAAGCGATACATTTAGGAAATTACGGTTTGCCAACCAGCAGGGTGTTCACGACCTCGAAGTCCTCCCTTCTTTCACGCTAATCAATACATTCATGTAGACTAGAACCTTTTAGCTATATTTATAAATCAAAGCGAGCTAAGCCTAATTTATTCAAATCGATGGTCCATGGATTACTGTATATTCCGCCACATTTGCGCTTATAAATACACTCACACATAGCAGTTGTAGCCGGGGTGTTTGTATTACTCCTTTCGTACAACAAATCTTAACCTAACTACCTAACCTAAGCAATTCAGTGAAGTACAGGAGTTTGTCTAATTTTTTATACATATTTCAGCTATTATTTTAAAAACAATAACATTCAGTACGTGATCGTTACATACCTAATATATCATAATGTTACTTAAATGTAAAAACATCCAAAACGAACAATAATATTAAATTAAATACTAGCAAGTAAATTATTTAAAGGACCTGAGATAAAAAAGTGAATTTCCACAGAGGTTTTTTCAGTGTCTCTCGCTATTACAACTATTGATTTTTGGTACAAGTCGACATTAATTTTAAGGTTTTCCGGGGGATTCAGTTTTCCTGATTTCATCGTGAGAAACAGATTCTAAAACTCTGTGAAAATCCACGAAGATTCAAAACATCTAGTTCATTTATATCTCAAGTTTATGGAGAATACGGCATTTCCGCATCTCATATTATTCTGAAGTCCATTTGTCATCAGGTAAATTCTGATGTGATTCAATCCAATCAATTAATTTTTATTTCAAATATTGTAAAAAAAATTGTTGTATTTACTAGAGAGATTCCTTTAGAAATGACCTTTTTTATGGATCTTTTTTATTGTAAAGTTTCCAATAATCTGTTCGTTTCTAAACTTACTTGAAAAAATTACACATTTTATTGGGTGTTTTATGTTCTTTTCGACTACAGAACTTTTTTTTACATGCTGCCTGTTATTGCCAAAAGTGATATTTCAGCTCATAAGAAATTAGTTGGGTATTTTCAAATTCTTTATAATTTATAACGAACGAAATCGCAGCTTCTACTTTAATTTTTTATTCGAAAAGGTGGCTGATCATTTTTAAATCGTTTATTGGTGCCTTTGACTTGAGCGAGTTTGAATGTGAAGAAAGTTAAAAAAAACAGTGGCAAAATACGGTCCCGGATTACACTAGATATAAATTTGATTAATTTATGAATAAAACATGATGACTTTTTTTATATGTAATTACTTGTAATACACTTATATAGTTTTGTACAAATAAATAAATAATTGTGTAACTGAGAAAATAACATTGTTTGTCAGACAGCGAAATTTTGGATAGGCTTAAATTAATTTTTTGAGAACATACAGAAAATATGTTTTTGTTTAGCATGTTTTGCACTATTAGCATTCTCTCGTTTAAAATTAAATGATAGCACACAATAAATGTAAATTATACGATTACGTTGATTAATTATAAAACTTAAGAACACAGAAAAATAATGCTTAATGTGATAGAAATATGTGTTACTGAACATTTTAATTTCGATTTTAAAAAATTTCCAAACGTAACGTTTCTAGTTCCTAAAAGATAAAGGTGTTAATTTTTTAAATAGTAGCTATTGCATATTTTCAAAAGTAAGGGAGCCTTCGTTGGTTATTTGCTTTTTGTTTGTAGCACACCCTCATTAGGGAGGGTAGGAATGCGTGGAAAACGAGCCTCATTTGTTCCATCTATCAGATCCTGTAGATGGGGAAAAAAGAGAGAGTGTATAAGGTAAAAGAGGGTTTCGAAACGCAAGGGGAGAAAGGAAATAAATGTTTCGGGCAATCTGATCACCTAGGCGGAATAGGAGCTAGATGGCAACGCCCATTGAATACATGAAACCACCTAATAAGGTGTAAACCCAATCTCGAGCCAATTATTACTGAATAGGAATTATCATTTAGATTATGGTTCAAAAGGTCAGTGTTTTTCATTATTTTCTCTGCTTAAATTTTCAATAAGGAATTTGTTGTTTTAAAACGCAATTGTTTGTTGCAAACATTGTATTGCTCTATATAAAAATCGATAGCCGCAACGGTTTAGGCGCTCATCACTGTAAGGTAAAGGTCCCGGGTTCGAATCAAGCGGCCCTGCATTCGAACCCGACATACATACGATTTTTTTTTTTTTTCAAAATCGCCGGCACCGTGAGAGTTTATATGACTTCTGCGGTTGCGAACCCTCGTAAACAAAAACAAAAAAAAGGTAAATGGTGGAATGATTGCAGGGTTCAATCCTTTTTAAAAAGAGAGTTCCTTCCTACTCACGGTAAGTTGTTTTTCAACGATCCGGATTTCGAGCTTTTATTGTAGATCATCATCAGACTGAAGGAGTACTACAACCCCCTCTCTCGGCATGAATTGCAAAAGTTGACCCGCCGACACCCCCCTCTAACACGGCGTTCGAATGAGAAACTGGTTTTTAATGCCGCTCAATTTTGAACGTGCGAAAAGCGGGAATTATTCACAAGTAAATATTATATTAGTAAATACTGTAAGAAATTAATTATAAATTAGAGATTAAAGTTAAAAAATAAAAATTAAATTGCAATAAAACTGTAGATGGGGAAAATAGAGAGAGTGTATATGGCAAAAGAGGGTTTCGAAACGCAAGGGGAAAAAGGAAATAAATGTTTAATAATCGATTAGTAAATTATGATAAAATTAATAACAATTAAAATGTAAAAAAGAAACAAATAAATTTTATAATTTTATTAAATTTTATAATTTTATTAAATTTTATGTAATTTAAAATGAGAATTTTGCATACATTTGGCCTTCAAAATTAAGAATTTTAAAAAGAAAAATTAAAGCTTGGATAATAGGATAAATTAGATTACGAGTGAATGTTTGGAGTCAGAGCTTTATAGCACTCAGAAGACATGTTGCTTACCTAAGATAGAAGGTTTGAATGTTAGGGCGTGAAATGACCTTAAAAATTAATAATATTAAATTAATTAATTTGATTATTTGGACATTTGATATAATTTCAGTTTATATTTAAAGAGGGAGGTAGATCAAAATCTATTATATTATTAATGCATTATCACTATGTTCTATGTTACATTTTTTAATTTAAAATTTCTCAAATCAATTCCAGTTCTCTCCTTTTTGCTGAAACGTTGTAATGTTGTATTTAAATTTGCATTGAATTTATGTTTTTTTAGGGAAATTTTTTTTCGATTTAGGCAAATGTTCTTTAGCTCTCGTTTTTATTTCTCTACAACTTTGTCCTTATATTTAATGTCGCAATCATTACAATTAAGTTGGTAAACTCCGCTTTTTGCCTCTGTTTCTCTACCTTGTCTTTAGGTTTTGAGAGGATGTTTTTTCTGGATCCTTCTGCTGAAACCTTCTTATGTAAAAATTTTACTAACTTTTTCTGATAGTTTGACCAATGTAGGGGAAACAACGGAAACCTAATTCATTTATGGTGGAGTGGCTGAGTCCTATTGTTGCTTCTGAGTCACTTTTTTTATTCTTTTAACTACCAATGTATCAGTAAATATTTCTACATATTCATTGGTTTTTGCTACGGTTTTAACAGTTTCTAATTCTTTTTGTATAGTTAGAAGTTAATGGAAGTTTTAACATACGGTTTATGATCCAAATGAAACCGGCAGTCTTTTGGGTTCTTAGATGAGAAAAATCCGTTGGTGTCATAATGTCTGTTGTCCTGGGATTTCTGTAGATGTCTTTTCAATTGGATTGTTTATTATGAACAATTTTATATTATATCTTTATTAATTTCCAATGTCAAATTTATACCACTGTATAGAAAGTTAATTAGATGGAGGAATTCTTTGAGAAAGTTCCTAAGCTAAAAGCTCGAAATCCGGATCGTTGGAAAGCAACTTACAGTTTGTAGGAACTATCTTTTTAAAAAGGATTGCATAACTTTTGTTTATGGTATTAATTAGTTGATAATACAAATGTTGAAGCCTATGATTTTAAAATTTATTCTAGGTCAACTTGAGGAATTTCAAAAATCAAAAATGATCCAGTCCTTGGCAATGTTTGGACTGAGTCGGTAGTCATGGAAATTCGCAAATTTGTCAATCTGTAGACATATTGTCTCGCCCTGATGACATAGTCACAACTGAATTTGCTTTTTCTACAAGACCATACACCTTGACCCAGAGTGTCGTGGGTGAAAATTGTTCGTTGTTCCAAATAATCAAAAAGGTTTGCCCAAACATTGTATTTCTTAGTTCAAGTCCAATAATAATTCCACTGAATTTAGATGTTATTCTCTTATTGATTTTCAAATGAATTAACTAGTATTAGACGCTGCAGTGACCGAGATCGTTATACCGTCGGATTCCCGTGTGTCACGTACGTAAGTTGGGCTTAAATCCCTTTGGTATTGACATTTCTTTACTTTAATTACGTTGTCGGCTGTTATTATTATTATTTAAGATTGTGTTTGTTTTCTCTAAAAGAATTGATTCTCCTTAAATCTATTTTTTTAAAATTTCTCATTCATGTAAATTTCCTGGATATAATAATACAATGAAATTAAATAATATTGTTAAGCAAGATCATTTCTATTTATTAAAACAAGTTTTTTAGAAATGATTATTCAGAAATCGTGAGATGCGATTTGGTGTGATGTACGTTTCAGAAAAACATTTTCTTTATCGTGCCAACGTTTCGATCTTTATTGAGATCATCTTCAGGGCCTGTGATTTACAAATATTATTTTAATTTAACAAATACATGTGGGATGTGGAAAAAAGAGAATTTACACAATACAAAAAATATAATTTTTTTTATATTCAAAGTATTTCTACAGGGTAAAGTATTTCTATCTATTAATTTTGCATTGTACAAAAACACTTTTTTCCACATCCTACATGTATTTGTTAAATGTAAACAATGATTGCAAATACCAGGTGCTGAAGATGATCTAAGTAAAAATCGAAACGTTGGCACGATAAAGAAAATGTTTTTCTCACACCTACATCACACCGGACTTCAAATCACGATTTCTGAATAATTATTTAAAATAACAAATCTATCTTCATTTCCCATCTAGATAAAAAAGTGAAGTTAAATTTAATACCACCTCGCTGTTCATAGCCAAAATTAACTTGGAATTTGTATAAGACCATTTTTTGCTAAATTTAATCGTTTCCGAATCAAATGGGTTGGCTATAGAAGTTGATACACCTTGTATGTATGTTCAAATTTTAACACGTATGGGAATAACCGCGGTTTGTATTGAAAATAGTAACGGGCGAAGTATGTCTTCTGAGGAACACCCCCCCTTAAGAGTACAGCTTGAGAAAGTACAGTTAAGGAAGGATGTTCTTTAATTTCTAAAGCAAGCACGAGAGGCAGATTAGATCGAAGGACTGCTCTAAATCAAGCAAAAAATGGTGTTTTAGTTGAAAGGCAAAGGCAATATTATCCGGGGCAGCTGATGTCGTGTGAAATGAACGGAATCAAAATTGATGATCTGGAACAATATTAGAATTTTCAATTACGAGCAATAATCGTCTGGGAAATAGTTTTCCTATAAGTTTGACAAGGATATGTAGGAGACTAATGGTCCGATAGGCACTAGGAAAATCAGAAGGTTTATTTGGCTAATGTATCATTTTAATTATTGAGAACTTCCAAGAAAAATTTGATCTTAGTACAGCATTGTATAGGTATGTTAAGTAAAGTTTCTATACGGCAAATTTTTGTAATATTTGCGTCATTCTATCAATAATAAAAACAAATTCCCAAACGTGTATGAATAATTCAAAATCGTGCCTTCTCGTTTTATTTTAATAAGGTCTGAACGGGAACATTGAGTAAGAATAAAACGAAAAAGAGAAATAAAAAGGGATCGTGTCGACTGCATAAAAGCGAACGTAAACTAGAGGCAAAATAATTAATGATCAATATGATCAATATTGGAATATGGAAACTTTAGTCGGGGGAGGAGTTGTAGACATCTATTTGAACAAGTGAAGGAAGAGTTATTGCTGGATGTCGCCTCCGGCCATTAATTTACATACAAAATCGCACGACAAGGAGCCCTTAAAAGATTTAATTAAAATACAAATAACTACGAAGCTGGGTACATGCCAACAGCTTTGTTATTCGGGAGAATGCCTCGGATCAAACTTTTAAGCCCAAACAAACCTTGAACTAATGTTTTGAACAAGCAATGTAAATAAAATATAGTACTTATCTTTAAATTTTCTTTTCATTTCTATAGTTATCTACTGGCAGTTTTATTTCAATTTGGGAATACTAATATGAAAACTTGTTTACCCAAAGAATCACATAATAAACGGTTGGTCTCCTTTATAAAAATGGGATCGTACAAACTAAAAACAAGTCCGTACAAACGTTTTTGATGCATCAAACCGGATGACTAATTTTGTGGAATAAAATGCTTAAAGTTTGTTTAAATTGGAAACAGACAGGTTAATAAATGTTATCAACCAATGAGCATTCTGCACACGTACAGTTAAATATCAAGCCATTACATATTTTTTCAGATCAATAACACTAATAACTGTTACTATAAAAATAATTTCCGGCTATATAATCTTGAGATTGTTTATTCGTAGGAGCAAGTGTATTCAGTAAGAAACTATACTATTTTCCAGCCAATTTTAAAAAGAAACTTTCATAAGATCTCGTTTTGAGAAAAGCGTGTTAACGTCGTTTATTAAGCTGTTTCTTTTTGTAAGAAACCTTTTTAAATGAACATAAAAAAAGTCATGTTTAATTTTTTTAGGAATGTTTCAATTTTTATTTAAAGTTAATTACAAAGACGCCAGATTCTCAACGGGCTTCCTGCAACCAGGATTTCCAAACTTCTTCGACAAAAAATTTAATCTTTTTTTAAAATATGCCTTCGATTTTAGCTTTCCCATTTTCAATTTTTTATCAATACTTTTATTTTTAATCGGAAAATATTTCCACTATTTTTCATCGTTATAATTCGTTCGAACTGTTTTTTACTATAAAGGAATTTTACCGGGGTCCTGTTTATCGTACGGTTTGTGTTCTGGTTCCAAAATAAGACTTTCTTGATGAACCAATGTCTCAGTATTTTACATAACAGAAAAAGATCTTTTCGACGGAGTTCATTAGATCACGACATTTCACACATTAAAAATTATAACTCTTTATTTTATTATAAATATGATTAAAAATAGAAAAGTTCAGAGTAAGTAAAACATAGAAAAACAATTCAGGCATGTGGAAGAACTTATATAAACAAAAAATATTTTACTTTAATTTCCTTTTTGTAACGTGTATATTGACTCTTTTTAATGAAATTTACGTAAAAATAAATCCAATGATTAATTCGGCCGATTGAGCGTTAAACGTATTTAAATGGGGTAAACAGAATTTAAAATATTGAAAAGTAGGATGTCATAACAAAATCCTTTCTTGAAAGAGAAAGCGATGAATGGATTTTATTCGACATAAACACCGAGCGAATGCAATTTGAAAACGATCAATCAAGGTCAATATCCTGTTATCTGGAGTCAGCTAATCATTCGAAACTTGCAATCTTGTGGTATTAATAAAACCGGACTTAGCTCGATTCCTGCGTAGGGAAAAAATGAGAAGTGATGATTATTTGATGTGACAGTGGGAAATACGTACGTCTCTGTTGATATCAATTGCAATCGTGTACGCGTATTTTTTGACTTGTTCACTCTGTGAGACACAACACAACGCCACGAAATACGAACACAGACTGGAGGGAAGTACGAAAGGGCGACGAAGGCACAAGGCGATCTGCGTCGGCGCAGCCCTTGGAAAACCCTTTTGCACCCATCCACCTATGTATTAACAATCGTTATTTCACAAATTTATAAAACTATTTTTAAAAAATTATGTTCCCGTTTCATTTCGTTTAGTGAAATTGTGTTGTGTTGTGGCATGTGTGTTACTTTCATAATCAAAATATAATTTTAAAAAGTTTGAAAGTAGAGTAAACCTTTACATTTAACATTGATTTGGTTGATAAGTATGTCGAAGACGCCATTTTCGTTTTATCATTTGACATCGTTTAATTAAGAAAAGAAGTAAATCAAACCTATGTTTTATACCAGATCCTGTTTACTTTAGTATACTTTATATACAAAAATATTGAACGACGTTCAGTTCCTTCTCCAAGCTTTTGAAGAATTGAAAGTACTTTTACTCGACCATTTATAAAAAACTGAGCTGATGCGTAAAGTCAATCCAGAAAAAAATTCGTTTATCCCTGATTTTTTATAACAAATATATAATGTTATATAATTTTTATATACTAAGGCTGATACCAATCACATCAAAAGAGTTTTACGGCCAATATACGACGGGATTCCGTAGGCATCGTTTCGCAGTCCATCATGATACCCTTCTCGAGGGTGATATCCAGACAAATAAAGTTTTATTTATTTTTTTGGAAGGAGAAACAGCGAGCGAAAGGAAAGGGCGGGAGAGAGGGAGAGAGAAAAATAATGAATGTAGTTTTATTTAGAGAATAAATTAAGCTTTCTGCATAGGTCATCAAATTTTTTCCAAAAATATAGTGAAGAGTTTTCTTTATACAATTACAGAGGTAATAATATTGCATATTATGTATAGAAACGGGCAGATATTATATAGAATAAATTAAATTAATATTTCTAGATACTACTTACTTATACTGCTCTAGATCATAATCTATGCAATAAATGCTTTTACTTTTTGTTCTTTGTCGTTTCGTATCATTTGGTTCTGTCTGTAGCGTTTTGGCTTTTAAACATCTTCAGAAGTGGGTTTGGTGAAAACGACCAATCGACATGTCAATCCCACAAATCTAACGATTCCTACTTTTGAATCTACGAATTTGCTATTTTTCAGCTGGACCCTTAGAATAGTATATTTTTAAGCTGGATTTTGAAATTGAAATTTCCTTTTGTAAAAAGTCGTTTTTTGTAATAGGCCAGCTTGTTTATAAAACGTTTTGAATGGTTTAGAGTACGGCGACCTGAATCCTGAGAAGAGTTAACAAGGTTTGACAAATAGGACTGGCAACGAGTTGTGTGCGGTCCGCGGGAGGCGGCCACCACCATCTGTACACCGCCAGCCCGACTAATAGGACTCACCTCGACTCCACCTTTGCAACCGTATACAGCTCATCAGACGAAATGAAAAACAATTTTTTTAAACATTCGATCCGTTAAAAATACGAGCGCGCTTTGCCCCGGATCTTTGGGAGTATTGAAAAACAAGATAAAGCATGTAATGGTGAATAGTAATCAGAAGAAGGATATAGTTAATGCATCAGATTCATTTATACTTTAAATATCTACTTTTTGTATAAACAGAACATTAAATACAGAACATTAAATTTTATCGAATTTTACAAAAAGAAATATTTAAAAACATTGAAAATGCCATTAGTACATTATTTTACATTTCTCCTCGTTGTCTTCACCTAAGCACTTGAGCGAAAAAGTAATGAAAATTAGGAAGAGCATTAATAAAAAAGATAATAAAAATTTATTATTTATTTCGTTATAAAAAACGAAATGAGTTATCATCAATGGACAGAGTCGTCAGAGGTCCTTGCCTGTTAAGAGTACAACCTCGAGTAGATCCCCCATCCGAGCACCTGGGCCGGAAACGAGGAATCGTCCTTTCCCGATTAAGAATAGGTCTCACGCGGTTGACATACGGACATGACGTTCCCGAATACTTATCGTCAACAAGACAAGAGGAACTTTAGCGTCCGCACCTGGCCTATTCGGCCTTATCGGACGTTTTTTTGATTGAAGGTGAGATTTGACGCACTTCTGCATACGACCGAATAGTGTTACCGCCGCAGCTTTGGTGTAGCGGCGCCCCAGCCCCTATGAGCCAAGCCCTAGACAGTCATACAGCCACTGTATTCTGGGTCTCCTGTTCCGATTTTTGGACAGCATGGGGTTTTAATATTGTATGTACATCAGTTTTATGGTTTGAGTGTATTTATGCGTGTGAATAGTTAGAGGTGATGGTGAAATACAGCATTAGCGTAATAGTATAACAGAACAACTAGCGCTGTTCCTGTTCAATGGTCACCACATAAGGAACTACTCTTAAAGAGCTACCCATCTTCCTCAAGTTATGCATCCCAAGATTTATGGTTAATCCGGGAAACTCCATGCTCTAATGCCAACTCCTAAGTACTTTTCGTTAGGTGTGCCTCAAGTCTCGCAGAATTTGCTCATCGAATGATTTTTCTTCCAGAACTTTCTTTCCTCTCGAGCTGTCACCGGCTTCAAATTTTTGGAACCATCTGTAAACTATCCGTTCAGAGAGAGTATCCTCTTCTTCAAATTTCCGGGTGGTTTCGGCTGTGGAAATCTTACGATTCCAGCTTCAAATTTTACCGTTATGTTGCTTAACTAAACACTAAGACAAAACTGAAGGCAAGTCGAGTTCAATTTTTTATACATTCATTTAGTATCGTGTACGGATTAAAACGATATCAATGCTAATTGGATGTGAAAAACAAATAAAGCTTACAGCGGATTACAAATTTCAAGAAAATGAAATCGATAATATTATCACGCTCCGTATTATAATTTAGTAATTAGATTTAAAATGGGACAAAATATATTTTAAGTTGGAAACGTCGAATATTTCAGGATTCAGTTTTTGTTTTATGGTTGAAGCTAATCCGAGATATCTTCAGCCTGCTCAGAAAGAGTGTTCTCTCGTATTTCTTTGCCGACAATTCGCATGCGTTCTCCTAGAAGCATCTATGTTTTATTATCTTTTTAAACACATGTAAAAACATTTGGAAGAGAGGAAATAACCAGCCTTCTTGTGAGTTTTGCGCAGTGTTCTTAGTCCACAGACCCACTCTTTCTAGAAATGCTATACTTTTAAAATTTAAACATTTTTTCCTCTTGAATCATTAAACTTAAATAATCATTATTATCAATGTATTTGCGTAATACGATCAAAGTTAACAATTAACCGGTTAAAATAATCTTAATACCGACGCGTCGGCTAATATTCAGATTATAATTAAATCAATAAAAACGTTTCCGCGAAGCATTAGAAACCCGAATACATTACGGTATTTGTTATTAATACTTATCCCAACTGAAATAATATTATTCCATGCTAACACATTTCTTGCTGGAAGTCTAGAAGATCTCCTGAAAATCATATGTTTATATCATATGCTTGTAAAACAAATTTTGGCTGTAATACACCAAATCCATTATCACTTTAATGATTGTTGTGACACATAAAAATTCTTTGTAATCACGCAAGACCGGTACATGATGCAAGCTGAAAATAGGCTATCCAGCAGGAGGCAAATCTCGAGTTAGTGCTTTTATTTTACCTTGGCTCGTAACGATTGGTTAATGAAAAATAACTCTGGTGTCTTACGGACTGTGAAACTGAATTGCTTTTTTCTTTTCCAGTCTTCACTTTGGCCGATGGTCTCGGGTTGGTGAGTCCCGCATGGAATTCCCATGTTTTTATCGATTTACATCAGTTCTTATTAACATCAACAGTTGTAATCCATCAATATTGTGAATCAATGGAGATTTGTAAGGACGACTTTCCTTTAAAAATAGTTGAAAAAGGATTTTAGTCAAATTTTTAGCTTTTCTATTATTTGTTATATTTATTATAAAATACGATGGGTTTTTTCCGAGTGCTAAGCGCAATTTCAAAACCGAGCCCATCCTTTCTCTCGCCAAATAGCTAAAATTATCAGCCTGTACCCATGGCGATGATTGTCACAAAATTAAAAAAACTCTTGAATGTTGTAAGAACTTAATTGTGGCTTAAAACTATGAGTTTCAGAACGGATGCGGGGACGGTCAGTTGGACACTCAAGTCCGTAACACTTCCACCCAACATCCACATATATGTTTTAATAACCTAAAGTTTAAGGTAACTATGTTTTTACTTAATTGTAGAAATATTAAAATATCACAGGCCGTATTTTTTCAGTGTTGGAATTGGTGGCGGACCCTGGCCATGATCGGTGGAGTGACGATCGGCGGTTATGTCCTCGTCCGATCTATGGCGACCCACAGATGATATGCACTTCAACTTGTCCTTATGTCCCTTCCCTCTGACTGTAAATCCCCGATAAGGATGATTTGATAGGTCAAAATGTATTGTTACACACATCTATATTCAGTATCGATTTGTTTTTATTTTCTTATCAGTGAAATAAGAGACAGTGTAAAGAGACAGTAACCCTAATTTTACTAAGTGCGTCTGCTTCGTCCAATATAAGTGTGAACAAATATATTTTATTAACAAAAATAAACTCAACTGGACTTAATCGGACTTAATTATCAATGATTATAAGTTGATAGGCGGCTTTTATCTGTGTATTTAAATTATGTACTCAAGTAAAATCCTTTTAACACACATCATTCCTGCCAACTTTTTGAATTTACATCTGTACAATCATACCACACATGTGCAACACTTGATTTTTGTAATTCTTATGTATGTTATGTACAATGAAGCCGTAAATTCAATCAATGAGTCAAATTTCCTGATGAACCGACAGTCAATGTTGTGTTCAAGCACTGGTCGGAGGATACAATAGCCCTAGAAGGACGCTGTATAACACGCTCCGATACATCTACTACATAAGCTACACATTTTATAATTTTCAAATAACATTCCAAGGGCAAAGCCCCCGAAACCCTGAATGGCTAAATTGGCAAGTAAGAATCCGACGTCTTAACTTTTCATCATAATTAATTTCTAAAACTTTCCAAAACTTTCGAGTAAATTACGTAAAGTGCATTTTACTATTTGAGTTAAACACCGATAACGCATCGTATGAACCACTTTCTACGATATCTTGAATTACAAGTGAATTCCAAATATTCTGCAGTAACTTTTTGCACAACCAAAAATAAATCTAAAACAAGTTAATATATAATAAATAATTTTTTTAATGTATATTTTGTTAACTTGATTGAAGGAAAAGGATGATTGTTTATTTGATATTGGCCTTTATCTATTTATATATACAAACTTAATTTTCAAAGATAACCTATAAAATTATACCTTATAATTAAAATATTAGAAACATATAAAATAAATATATAGGTTCATAATATTCCATAAAAATATAAAGAGCGCAAATTAATTTGCAATATTATAAAAACTATTCAGACTCTATTAGTTTTCGTTGCCCAATTGGCCAAATAAATTATTTTCAATTAATTAATCTTTAATAGATCTCTTATTTATCTTATTAATCTTTATCTCTTTGGTAGAGTTAAAAAAAGTGGCAAAAAGGAGGGAAAATTCGAAAGGATTGAGATGGGAAGTCCGAGTGGATCGAAGTCACGATAGTTCAAGTGGCGGAGCAGCGGCGTAGGTTCGAAGTCGTAGGTCGTGACACTGACTTTTATTATCTCAATCAAAACCTTAATTAAAGATTAATTAATTGACAAACTTTAAATTTTTAAACCGTTTATATATATAAAACATTTTTAACAAAACAATTACTTGGAGAACGACAAAAAATATTCAATTCAATATTGAGTTTTCCTCTGACGATCTAGAGATACCATGTGAACCGTCTTAGTTTACCACGGTACTACTATTACATATAAAAGCTATCTTCGCCTGAATTTATATAATTTTATGGTAAATAAAGACATCATATAAATATTATTATTATATATCTTTATTTTGGTAAATAGTTGAAATCGTTTAATTTTTGTGTTATATATATCAGTGTAGCATCAACAGAGATGTTTTGCTTTTTTCTCTTTTCACACGACCTTACAAGTAATGTAAGATAACGTAGTCAATTTCTAAACAGGATGAGGTGTAAGGCATGGGGTGGACCTCATTCAACCCTATCTCATAGCCTTTTAATTAAACGATGTCGAGGGGATAAGACGAAAAGGGCATCATGAGAAATACAATCAGTTAAACAAAATCATTATTGTGAAGAAAACTAGTCCTTTTATTGTTGCGGCCCAATAGTTAATCCGCCCGTTCAAGCACCTTTGCGATGATAATTATATTAATAATTCGAAGGAATGAGTAATTAATTGTCGTGAGTGGTTTCTGTGTGTTTGCAATCAGAATCTAAAAGGGGATGATGTTTAAACCCACATTGTTCCTGAGTTAATCAAATGGGAGACTCTTAGTAGTCAATTAATTTAATGGGAATGCTAGACCGGATTTCCTTTTGCTCCCTGGAACTAAGGACCCTTTCTCTGCTTACTTATTTAAAAATTAACACTTTATAATACTTTAATATATAAGTTTAATTAATAAATTAATGAATAAATTATTCATGGAAAAGATTTTCGATTTATAATCATTTTTAATATTCACATTAAATAATTCTTTTTTTAATGCTTTTCCGTAAAATGTTATTATTTATTATTTACATAATATAAACATTAACAGAAATTTTTTTCATTTCAGCGTTTTTCTCCAGATGAAAAATTATGTATAATAATTGAGTCTTTATATAATTAAGGATAGGCTGATAAAATAATTTAAAAGTTTGTAAGAATTTACAATCGTTCAAAACCTTTCTTTCAGTATATAATCAATTCAACTGATTCGATCTGAAATATGTTTATGCTTATCTCATATGAATAATCAGCTTAACATTAACTCAAATAATAATGAGAATTCATTTTAAATCAGATCAAAAGGAATTATATTTCCCCGAAAATCGACCATAGAAAAGTAATGAGACAATCATATTAATTGTTTAATTTTTAATACAATTTTCATTAATTAATGTAATAAGAGGGAAAGTTTAACCCGAGTTTGTTACGTCTGGAGAGTAAAAGTAAGTTATTAGCGAGAATGGAGTTGGCTCGACGACGCCCCGAGGAATCTTGGGGCGGGAATGTGACCAGATGTATATTTTTATCTATATTTAGAAATCGTGAGATGCGGTCTGGTGTGATGTAGCTTTCATAAAAACATTTTCCTTATCGTGCCAACGTTTCGATCTTTATTGAAATCATCTTCAGGGTTCAATGTGTTTGTCTTCTGTGTAATTGTGCCATTATTGCGTGCCGTGTCGAGCGTGCTGTATATAGTATGTTTTGTGTGTATTCTGTGGTACAATCATGATTTTATCATTTTTAGGACGCCAGCAGTTAAATTATTTCGCCCAATATATTTATTCCTCCATCCAAGTCGCCATACGTATATACATATATATATATATACATATATATATATATATATATATATATATGTGTGTGTGTGTGTGTGTGTGTGTGTGTGTGTATATATACACACACATAAACAGTAGAGGACTCAACACGCAGCCTTGTCACACGGCTGTGATTGTGCAGATTTTTAAGTGCCCTCAGCATTTTTTCTTGATAGCCCTGACTGGCATAACTTGTAAAATAAAAATATTGATTTAAAATCCAATATATAGCAAAAAGTGTTTTTAAATATAACCGAAAGCATGAAAAATCTCGTCGTTAATAATGTTAATTGTGATACCAACATAACAGTCTTTTATTTTGTTATCCTAGGCATAAAAAAACAAAATCAACTCATACATGACAGATACTTAACAAAGGCAGTAAACTATATTGAAAACAATTACTTATATTAATTTAAATTTACCTCACTACTTGGCACCATTGTAAAGAACGCTAGGCTCGTTGTATAATATTAATAGAAGTAGTAGAACTGTAAATTAAATTGAAATCCTTGTTCCAGGCCTCCGTCTTATAAGTATAACTTGCGTAAACGGAAAAAGAAGAAAATATGTAGTCATTATTATGTGAGTTTATTTGTTGAACCAGCGTTATATGAAGTTTTGCCTAAAAAAACAAGTTTTCTGTTTGTTCAAAGAAAGTTTACTCGTCTAAGAAAGTCACACTAATAGGAACGGGGGTCCGAACAATCGTCTTGGTAATTGTTACAGAGGAAATGAACCGTGAAAAAAAATTCCGATCAGGCTTTAATAAAGTACAATCGTTGGGTGGCTGCCTTGCCTGCGGAGGGAGAGGGTTTTTGGCTGATTTGACGGTCTTCCCTACTGTTCTTCTACCAGAACATCATCTTCTTATACCCACACAGACGAGCCGAGCCCAACAGCCTCCTAAAACCCTTCGTCGGAGCAAATCGTGGCAAACAACCCGGTAATCCTAATAAAGAGGCGGATGTTCCAATGTTTTCTTATTCCAATCCGAGCAAATGCCTCTTAATGCCCTTCTTATCGTGAATTTAATTATTTCTGAAAATGCTTTCGTTTCTAATGGGTTTACTTTATTAATAGATCGATTAATATTGTTTTATCATTGAATTTATGGATCAAATTAATCACTGTTTTAATTCCCTAGGCTTTATTACAGTGCCTTTTTTAATAAATGGGTTTTCCTCTTGGAAAAGGTGGGATGTCAATTAATATATGCTTTTTAACATTTAGAATTAATGATTATTTGGAAATCGTGAAATGCGGTCTGGTGTGACCTAGGTTTTAGAAAAACATTTTCTTTATCGTACCAAATCTGAGATCATCTTCAGAGCCTGTGATTTATAAACATTGTTTAAATTTTACAAACACATGTAGGATGCGACAAAAAGAAAAAGAAAAAAATATGAATTTATACAATGCTAACGAATGTAGATTCAATCAGTACTTGTACTCACTCAAAACGTTTGTTTTCTTAGTAGAAGTGTCATTCTTGCCTGTTGTGAAGAGAGTGCCAGTAACATATTGTTTTATGTTTATATACGTCGGATTTTGAAGGGGTGGGGTAGAAAGCGGGAACAGAAAGACATATAGGAGTCGGCTTTTTTAAGGTAGAAAAGGGGAAAAGGGTAATGGATCACCCTGATTATCCTTTCAGAACTATATAGACGGGGATAATTAGGGAAAGGAAAGCAAAATTGTTGAAGAATTAGACTATGTAGAAATGTTTTATGTGTGGAATGTGATGATTGGTTTATCTGTTATGTTATGTTTTGTGCGATGTGATGATGATACATGTATGAATTTGATTAATGGCATTGGCGTAGCTGCGACTGAGTTTGCATATGTCCCTTCAGTACTTGATGCTGTTTATCCTTGTTGATATAGACCATTTCTATAAAATTGTGTTTATGTTTATTTTGTTCTGTATGTAATATTTTGTGATTGTTGAAGTGGAAATTGTGTTTGTATTCAAAATGGTGGGTAGCGAGTGCCGTAAGATTGTGCTTCAGTTTTTTTTTTTTTTGCAATCATAAATAAGTTGCTTTACTCTCTTATCCAAAAATTGGGATGTAAGTTACCCGACAATTTAAACAATTGATTTTGTAAATCATATAAGATTTATTTGTTATTCATGTTGTTGTCAATTTTAGAAAAAAGGATATAAAACGTTGTTAGTAAAATGGGTATGTACAAAAAGTATGTCGGGTTCGAATGAAGGGCCACTGGATTCGAACGCGGGATCTTTACGTGTCAACGCCTAAACCGTTGCGGCTATCTACGCCTCCCAGGGTGTGAATTCTTTTATAGTTTTTGAAAGCTATTTTAAAGTTGTCAATAGAGAGAAATGTGTTTAGTTTATATGATAGGCCGTGAACGAATAGAAATGTATGTTTGATTGTCTGTATTTGATAGATTTGACGTAGTATAATTAGTAAAAGTATAGTGTTAGTGTTGTAGTTATTTAATATTCTGTTAATTATGTGTTTAGGGTAGAGATTCTTTTGGAGGATTTCATTGTATATCTTTATGTTCTTGTGGTGAATTGATTCATGGCTTAGGGTAATCATTCTGTAAAGTAACTATTTGGCCGTGTTTATTATTGTATGAAGGGGATGGTGACATGTAAAGTTCGGGTAGCGAACTGTATTCCCCGGTTTTTGATACCAATCTATGATTAATGCCCCATCTGGTTGTTTTATTACTAGAGTTTCTAACAATTAAGTATTATTTTGTTTTCGATTTCATGTGTAAATTGTTGGCGTGAGTGAAAGCTATTAAATGTATCTAATGCAGTTTGAAATTAATCTGTGGGAACTGCTGTCAATACATCATCTACGTATTTAATGAGGAAGGGAAGTGAAAGGAAATTGTGGTATTACTGTGTTTAATAGATGTGTCATAATTATGCCTACTATGCCAACTATTAGGATTAATAGATGTTGTTTGATAGCCATCGAATCCACACAGATATTATATTTGTAATTATATGGTGAATTGTTCAAAAATTATTGCTTCAAATACATAACGAATTTAAAATAAACCTACTTTCTGGCCATGAAAGTATCTGTGGCACATAATAAAACAAGGGTTGGCTAGTATTTAGCTATAACTGTATTTTGTTTACAAATGAAGTCTTTTTTTTAATAATTATTTTATTTGAACCCTAGATATAGGTATACACAGTATACCTGAAATCCCACTAAACTGTGGGCTATGATAGGCCACGAAGGTCAACAAAATGAGCACGATACCACACTGATAATGAGTTTGGTACGACAGAGCTAGTCAATAGATGGTTCAGTATGGCCTCATTGGATTATAACTGCTTACGTTTCCTGGCATGGATATCGAAATCGCTGCTGCAGCTTTTTGTTTGGCTAGGGTGTATAATTGCTATTTACTTGTTACTGACAGAAATCAGTTTGGAACAACAAAAAATTGCCTACCAATGAAAACGAAAAAACACCACCCAGTAAGTAAACACAGCGCCTACTGCTAACTTTCTTCGTTCATATTTTCCTAGTTTGGTGTATTTATGTGTTATTACAGGCCATAATCCGATTTGGGCCAGTGTTTGGGCTATCGTGAAGAGAGGCCATTGCCAAATGTCATCAGACGTTTACAGCAATAATCCTAATGCCAGCTCCACACTCGGAGAAGACATACCATGACAAACAAGCCAATGCTGGCCATCATTGTGAGAAATTTAAGGGACATGGAGGTCTCGAGATCGATTAAGGCGACGCGGAGGGTTCCAAGATGGGAATCTAAAGAAAGGCTCAAACAGTACAGTTAGAAAGGAACGATAAGTTTGTGTGAAACTTGCAAAATCGGAAATGGAACAGTTCGTTAACAAAAGGAATGATGACGATGTGGATGGTGAGCTTAGGGAGGTAGGAAGGAGCTTTGACGATTTGTCTGAGAGATTTTCATTAGAAGGATACGATGCGCTGGATATTTCGATCTCATTTGTTGTTAGATCAGTTATATTTATGGTGCTCTTATAAGAGTGTCTTACTTGATTGAACTTCATATGCATAGGAAGAAATGTATTTTACAATAAGTGAGAGTATGACTGTAAATGCACGTAAGGTTCAAAACTTGCAGGCTTTGTCGGCCAAAATTACTTAGCTACCATTAGCCCGGATCCATAATTCGGTGAGCAGGATGTTTAAGACCAGGGCTTAACCCACAACTGCATATAGAATTAGAACAGGTTATTTCCAAATTAAAAAATTATTTGTGTTCTAACGTTTATATCTTTTTTTTTTTCAATGTAACAAAATTTTATTTTAGGTTTTATTACAATTTATTAATAGTCTTTATTTAAAATATACGATCCATTAATTTATAATAAGAATCTTTTACTTTGTAAAGACAGTTACGTGGGCGTATAGAACGTCAGTAGGAATATTGCCTTTACATTCATTATTTATTTCTTTAGTTTCAACCAGAGACACACATACCCAAAAAAGGGGTGAATAAATAAAGTTAGTTACTTATATTTACATTAGGAATATATATATATATATATATGTAATAATTAGTATTATAAAG
>CM077112.1:20117672-20146412 GCA_039619505.1 Cimex hemipterus
CATCACACGAAAACTTCACTGCAATCCTCTCAATAATTACACTTCAACAGCGAGCTTAAAATCCAAAACTCAATTCTTCAAAAATTTACCGTGTTTCACAATGATCTCTCCCATCACTCCAACGGTCTCACCCAACCCTTGTACTATACAACCCCAAAAGGGTTCTCAAGAGGAAATGGCCTGGAGACCTCCTTTCTGGTGAGTAGGCGGTCAAGTTTATTCAGTGAAGTGGGAGAATAATATTGATTATTTGCTTCCCACAATATAAATATATAATTAGCTGTAAATACATCTACGTTCATCAAATTAAATATTGTAACCGAAAATGGCAGACTATCTATATGTAATGTACGGTGGTCTTTGGTCTTCTTTTTCCAGTTCTTCATGCTCACTAAAACCTGTTATTTTTATCGTCACGATCGTTATGATTTATACGTGCCGACACTTTGGAAGAGAAAAGGTGGAAAAGTTTTACGGAAGACTGCTGAGGAGGCACATAACACTTGATGTAAATAAATAAAAGAAGGGGTTCCATACATCTAAACTTGCTCCACCCTCTAAACTTGAGACGAGTTTTACATGGAGTTAGAGACCGCGGTCAAGACTTGATATCCTCCTGGGATATAAAAATGTCGGTGAAGTTCTTTGAGGGTTTGTCGAAGGAGCCAAATAGATAGGTGGCCCCTGGGGGTAGCGCACCCCCCTCCGCCGCTTCTCTTTTCAACTCATTTCTCCACACTAAGATCCACTTTTCAAAACATTGTTGAAAATCTATGAGAACGATGAACATTTCCAGATTTTTAAACTCCTTCTAAGGTTTGATTGCTTGAGAAAGTTTATTGTTGAAAATAGCCGTCGCTAGAAAACTACAAAGTTTCTTTTTTTTCACAATAAGAAATCTGACTATTAATTTATGACTGACTTGACGGGGAAAAACACAATGCCCGAGGTCCCCGAGATCACGGTTGAATTGTTTTAATGAGCCCTGTACAATTTTGCTTGGGACGGGCCTCGAGATGTAGCCCCGAACTCGGGCCGATTTGACCAGAGCACGTATCCAAGGGACACTCTACCTACTAATTTAACTTGTTAAATGTGTTTCTGCTTTGTTAGTGCTCCTCGGGTCTCATCACCGGCCGAATACCAATGAACCGACTTCATTCCCCTTCGACCCAAGCCATTGACTCTATCTGTTACATTTTAAGCCTGGTTTCAAAAATCCCACAATCACGCAGGGGTAATTGTTGAATAAATATCAGTGCACTTGATGAACGACTATCGATCAAAATATTTGACGGTAGAAATTGCTCAAATGTCCTTGACTATCGCTTTGCTTAAGCTTGCTTTGTAGTAATCAAGATCCAGGCACGGTAAAATTATGTGGAAAGCAAATTTTTGTATTTATGCAATAAAATAAGAAGCCTGAGAGAAATCAAATCATGAAGACTAATTTATAATAGGGATTCATCTCCTTAAACCAATATATATCCTAAAATTCATACAGATTAAATTCTCCTCCCAGTCGTTGTACCATACATCTCTCCTCCCAACAAAAACCTACCAAATTGAGTAAACATGGCTATGGGGCATTAACAGTAAATAATATGTTATTTATTTATGCTAAGAGATATATCGTATCATTTAATATCTCAGAGGATGGAATTATTAGTTTCATTTGCCAAGGATCGACCTCTGGGAGCGGGGTACCTCAGGGAAGCTTACTTGGACTGATCCTTTACTTCCACAACATTGCGGATATGTCAACGTTACCCTCATTCATTCTTGCATTTGTTGTCGATAACAAAGCTGTGCCCTTGGAAGAGATCCAGGCACATGTTCTCCAAATAGAATGATGCAAAAACACAGTAACCCCTTTAACCAGTTTTCCTTAATAATAATTCCATCCCAAAACAGTCACTCCGCTACCTTGGGTCCCATCTAGACTCAAAACTAAGCTGGAACCAATATTACTAAAACGAAAGATTTCAATGTAAAACAAGTTGACAATCTACAAGACAATACTAAAACGAATCTGGACGGACCAATACGGACAAGTACGGTTGATCACAGCTAAACGTTCCAGCTTCCAAAGAATTCACTCCTTCCAGCACAATTCCAATGGTCCTTGCTATTTCTCCAACAACAACCTTCATAATCACATCAAAATCCCCCTCGTGCAAAAATTGATACTCAAAACTTATTTTACATTCCGCAATAAACTCAACTCTCACCACGATCAAGTTGCCCAATCCGAATCCAATAGAAACTGCCCTTATAATTCCACCGGAAGACTGAAAAGGAAATGGCTTCGCGACCTACTAAACTAGGATTTGTCCTTGCGTATAGTTGGGAAAATAATCATTTTAAACTCCCCTCTGGACACCCATGTCAACTGTAATTTCAACTCATTACATGTTGTAGATAATATCGTTGAGTACGGTACTTCGATGATAAATGATGTTGGGCGATCACGAATGAAGCCATGAAGATAAAAAAAAAAGTTTTCTGCTGTCCAGTTTTCCGCAGTATTTGACGCCTTCCTCATGACTATTTAATAAAGATCAACTTTTTATTACAGATTCCATATATGCAATTATAATGATTAATCAACTAATTACTTTAAAACCAATTTTTTTATTCATGATTTTTCTAGACGTGCGGTCTAGAAGGGGTCGAATAACTCAACCCAGCCCACGTATTAAATACCTCACACAAAATGATGCTAATTGTTCAATAAATAATACAATAATAACAACAACCAGCTTTCCATAATGAATGTATTTATTAGCGTGGTGATGCGCGAAAGGACGTGGTTTTCGACGAATATCGAGTACTCCACAGTACTGTCAAATAATAGTTTATTGTATGTGGAATTTGTAAATACCATTTGAATGTATTTATTAGTGTGAAAGATGACGACAATCTTCCGACTTCCAATTTAGATGTAGTGAAGGTTAGTATATTAGTATGTTTGTAAATTATGAAAATGTGTACGATAGCTCAAGTGGTAGAGTAGCGGCGTATTTGGCCCAAGATCGTGGGTTCGAATCCCGCTCATGCTATTGACTTTTTTATCTCAACTAAAAACCTTAATTAATTGTAATGCATTAATTGTTCAAGCAAACCACGAAATTAGTGAATTTAATTACATTTAAATGCAAATTTAAAATTCAAATTAGATGTTCTATTCCTAACCAAATTTAACTATTTATTTAAATGGATTCCTGAGAAGGTGATAAATACAGCCGAAAGCTCTACATTATAAAACAGATTTTTTTACATTTATTCCTGTTCTCCCATCTCTATCATGTTATAAATATTGTATTGTGTTTATTGACCATTTATTAGTGATTATTTGGAGATGGTGAGATGCGGTCTCGTGTGTCGTGAGTGTAGAAAAACATTTTCTTTACCGTGCCAACGTTTCGATCTTTATTGAGATCATCAGACCCGGCGATTTATAAACATTGTGTAATTTAAACCCAGGCCCTGAAGATGATCTCTATAAAGATCGAAACATTGGCACGATAAAGAAACTGTTTTTCTAAACCCACGTCACACCAGACCGCATCCAACACAATCAGTTGTAAATCATATTACAGTTTGGAATAAATATGTTTTATTTAAAAACAAGTTTCATTTGATAGTAATACTCTTTTTATCTTTATAACGGTTAGTTTGTAGTTAGTAGTTTGTTGTAGGTAGTTGACAGTTATTGACGGATTCATCGTAATGAACGGCTACTTTAAGTTCTAGGATCGCCTACCCTGGCTGACATTATTATGTTCGATTTCGTGTAACAAGTTACATCTCATCTCCATTACGATTTAAAATTATTGATAAAGTTCATTGATGATCTCTTGGCTATTGTTTCCAAGTACTTAATGGGTTGGACAAAACTACATGTTCAGCTGGCCCTCAAGATGGTATGAATGTCACTGTTATTCAACTAGCGTCTATCGCATCATCTGGAGAAAATCGCAATTAGCAGTGTTTGAAGAACAAATACAAATGCTGGCCATTTAACATTGATAGAAGATTATCATAGTCACAAAATGAGGACAAAACAATGGAACCACCCACGCGTTGGAATGGCTGACTCGACTGGTAGGTCTTTTTTGCCCCTGGGAACGTTGAACATACGTGGTTTTCCCACAAATTAGGGTGAATGGTTTGTATTCAAAGGAATGTCTTTATAAACCCGTCATTTTAGGTTGCAAAATAATAGGCCGGGCCATTGCAATGTCCGGGAGGCATTCCGCTCATCGGTTGTGTCCTCCCCTCGGTAGCTTCTACTCTTCCTGTCCGATACATGACTAATGTTTAAAACTGGGAAACAGAAAATACATAACCAAATAAGAGTTCTGTTCAACAGTCTTTAACGTACAATTAAATCAAGTCTAAACTGACTATCAAATTACTTATAAAATATTAACTAGAATGCATCAATAGAAATAAGAATTAGCAGTAATTTCGTTGTACTTGCAATGTTCAAGCTAGTGACAGAAACAAACAGTTTAAGAACCTAAGAATTAATTCAGATATTATATATATAATATAGATTTTATTTATTTTACTTTACATTTTTATTTATTACTGTATCTTTGCTAAATTGAATTGACTGATGGAAAAAGTGGAGATTAAGACTGAATGAAGAAAAATGTTCACATAGAAAAACAGTCTTGCTCCTCACTGTATGTCAATAACAAATGGAAAACAGACTTATATTAAAATTAATACTTAGGACTGCACCGAAATAGCAGACTGGCTTGGAATCTCCACAGAAGACAATAAATTAACAGAAGACTCGGACAACTAGAAAGACTTCTAAGACCGAAACTCGTCTTGACAGTCAACACTAACTAGCCTTATACAAGACTTTACTCCGGCCAGTTTGGACATAAGTGGTGGGGAGTTATGCTAGACTATCCAACATCCAGCGCATCCTTCCAATCGTGGGTTTTCAGACAAATAGTCACATCTTCTTACTACGTCACTAATCTCAGTATCTACAACAACTTCAACAATCCTTTTGTAAATCCGTTCCTGTTTCCAAAGGTTTCACACCAATCTCCTGACCCAGTCTTACTCTGTTGCTCGAACCCTCCCTACATATTCCTATCCTGAGATCCCGTCACGTCATATTAATCGATGATGGCCTCGATACTTCTTGTACCTTAAATCGCTCACACTAATGGCATTGGTTGCTTTCTCCCAACGTGTGTGACAACGTTTTGTGATAGCATTTGGAATGGCCCATCGTCACTATCGCAGCCCAACGAGAGGCCCAATTTGGTTGATGGCCTGGACAGACCTTTATTGGCCAAGGCTGTAAATGACCATTTACATCCAAAAACACCAACTTCCCATCTCAAGCGCAACTTTTGAATTCTCCCTCCTTTTTGCCATTTTTCCGAGTGGATGGAGGTCACGATAGCTCAAGTGAGTAGAGGAGCGGCGTATCAAGCAGAAGATCGTGGGTTCGAATCCCGCTAGTGCCATCGACTTTTTTATCTCAACTAAAATCCTTAATTAATTGTAATATTTTACATAACTATCATAACATATTCTACAAATTTATTAGTTATGCATAGTATTTAACTTCCTACGTCTGTAGTATCATAAAAACAACAATACAAGCAATTAATACATTTCTTGATTGATTTAAAATAAAAATGGAAAAGAATTGAGACGGAAGTTATTATGGGAAGCGTTTGTATTTCAACTGGGAGAACGCCTTCTTGCCAATGGGTTATACTTAACTCCTAACCTCAGAGCTTTTCACAACCTTCCAGCCATTTATTCCGACCCCCTTGCACAAAGCTAATGCCTTTACTTTGTAACCTATTGTGAAACAGCAGCCGAGAATTAATGCTTTCGAAAATACGAAACGGGAAAAGTCTCTCCAGATTCAATTTTCTACCCGTTCCGGAACAAAAGCCTACTTTTTAATTTATGCGGCTTTAACTGTTATTAATTGAGGGCTATTATGTAATGACAAGTTGTTGAAGATTCTATTTATTTTAAAGAAAATATTTAGAACGCCGCGATACGAAATCTCCGTAACGTTTTAACAGAAGATGACATTTCGCACTAGACTTTTGATGATGATGATCATAATATAGATACTAGGACGCGGTGTTTGTGCTCCCCTGGCACTATACCTCTGGCTTATTCTGTCTTCCTATTGTAGTTTCCTAGTTCAGTACAATCGACTCTATTATTTCTTGCATCCTAGGTTATGTCTCCATTCCGTCGTTGCTTCGCATTCAAAGAAGATAAGAGTGGATGTTTCTTCTTCCTCATTGCATTATCTGCAAATAACAACATCGTTGAATATACTCGTGTTATGCAGATGATTTCTCAGATGCCAGTGACGATTAATAAGCTTGACTTACTCGAATTAGTAATTAACTGATTGCCTCTAGGATCTAAATGTTAGGCATAAAAATTGCGATGCACATCGCACAGTTTTGACTTTGCTCGGTTCGTTCGACTGGGGGAGGAACAGCTACGGCTGCTGACTACAAATGTTCGGTCGGATGTCCCTGGAGTCCACTCAAAACTGAAAATTGAAGGGACCACAACGTGAATGTTTTAAGAAGTACCGTGGGGAAGCCCCTCTCCGCACGAGCACCACGATTAAAAAATGCCAACACTTTACCAAATTGAATGAGCTGTCATCCTTTTCAATATATATTTATTTTTTATAGAGATTATCAGTACCGGCATGAAAGAACCATTTCCTATTTTATACACTCCTGGAAAACACCGAAACTGGAATTATAGATAAATAATGAAGAAAATTTGTTTTGCCAAATAAGAGAGATTTTGCATAACGTTCCCGCTATTTCAAGCGTTTTTGTTAAATTTACGTCTTTCAAATAACGTCACGCAATTGGAAGCCATTTTCATTACGGATTTTGCCGCTAACGTTAACTTCTATCAATAACTACCTTCGACAAAAGGATAGAAAGAAAATGAAGGAACAATGGAATGCGCTCATTAGACATAAACAATCCAAGAACCTCTTAACACATTTTGGAAGAAAAGAAGTAGTAGAATGTGAAACGGGAAGGATGAAAAAACTGCCAATCCTAACAGGGCACTGCAAACTAATCGAACATTTGAACATTGACATAACAAAATACGGCGAATGCAGATTGCACCTATTAATAAACTGTAGTACTACACTAGAGGAAGCAAGACGTTGGGATGTACATTGTAATTGTCTATATCTCCAACAAAATATACTTCGTTGAGTTCACCGACACCCGTTAACAAGCACGTTATTCTAGCACATAAAACGTAGGACGCTATTTCGGATAGCGCACCGTTAAAACTGCGCAATTCAATCAATTTAGCAATACCGTTCGCGCTAACGCTATAAAAAAGTTTCCTATAATTAGGTTTGCGATAAGGTAAACATATTTTTCACCTCGAGGTAATTTAATGATGCATTCCCTTTATCATAAAATAGCACAACTACCTTGGAAAGAATTAGTGAAATTTATGACAAATAATTTGAGAAAGAGTTTTCATAGATGAAAGAGGAAATTCTATTAATAAACTAGAAGTATGTACCGTGAGAACTGAAGGGGGTTGCGGATAAATTCTATCAAAATTTTTAATGTCAAAACTTCAATGTGTCAAAATCCACTAATGTGCTCTCCTCTCCTGTGTATCATGAGGTATCAAAGGGTTCCCTTCTTGGTTCTGTATTTTCTTTTTCTTTCTTTATGTGAACGATTTAGTTTAATGAAGATATAAATAGCGTAGTTTTGTGGAACGTGAGACGGACTCTTGAATATGCATGTTAGTTTTTCATCACAGGCCATTTCATCAATGTACAAGCGAACAGAAGTACAGGGTACTTATGGATACCCATATTTAAAACACATAAGAGATTGATGAAGGTCAATGTAATATAATAATAAAATAAGCAAATTTCCAACTTAGGTTATTAATATGAAATTTCAGAAAACACGTTGAGATATCGTCATAGCTTATATACTAACTGTTGACAATTAATATGTCTTATAAGTTACATATTTATCCTTGAAGCATACTTTTTTATTCCTTACAGCTCAAATGGTACATGGTGGACCAGAGCAGTCAAAAACGTAGTACACGTAAAAATAATAAATAAATATAACGAAAAACGTTAAAATAGGCTAGAGGTCTAAACTCAACATTGATCTGCATTTTTTGATTAACGTGTTGAGATCATCGTGGAAAACGCCAGTCAATGTAGTGTCCGATGAAAATAACATACCTCAAGGTGCGCTGAGGACCTGTTAACATGGAGACCCGTGGAGCGTGGATAGAGTTGTTAGGCACCTCCAACCGAAGGATAGGAAGCTAATTTTCCGTCGGAGATGGAATGAGTCCAAGTTGAATTTTGTGCGGAGAAAAAAATAATCACAATCATGGTTCTGAATCCTTCACAGACGTCTGATGTCGCCTTTGTTCAAGGACCAGATTTGAAATAAGACCTTTAAAGCGAAAAGAGTCATTGTCATAACAAATCCGAGGTTACGGTTCACTTTTTTAATAATCGTATCGATATGAGATATATGCAGTCGGTTCTAATTGTGATTCCTAAGTCACTCAGATCGATACAAAAGACAACACCGTGCACAGCTCGCCCAACCCATGAGACAAAGTTAAAACTTAGCAAAATTCACTTCTCTGTCCATGAAGCTTCTAAACTGTTTACTTAGCGTTAACTTCATCGTTGTATTTTCCATTTAATGAGATGGAAATCATTTCGATAATGTGAATAATTCATTCAAGAACAAGCGAATAAAACATAACTTGTTACAATTACACGAATAATGGAATGAAAAAGTATGTCCTCATTTAGCACATCAAGGCGTACTTATCGCACATAAAGTACATTTGGATCCTATAAAACTTATACATTACCTATAGACTATGTTGGTTAATTGTTATTGTGATTAGGTTGTAAGGTTAAGTGTACGGTTGCAAATCTCTTTTCTATTTTCTGTACGTTTGCTTTTTGTAACGATTCTTGTCTAATTGAATTTTAATTTCATTCATTCCAAATAAATGGAATGTTTTTTTCTTTTTTGTTTAAATTTTACTGTCATGTCATGGTTGGTTGAAACGTGTGACTAATCCCAACAGTGATTTCATATTCGTTGTAGTGAGGCTATGAGAAAAACTGCTGACGGCTGACTCAGCGAGATTCACAACCCCCTTGAAGTCAGGGGTGGCCATTATTAATTTGGAACGATCGGGGTTGCATTTAAAGTACGTCGGAACGCAGAGACTGCTATGGCAGCCAGACGTCGACTGCCCTCGGGGTGAAGGGTGACAGCGCCGAGGTAATTTCATTTCTGATATTCATACATCAACGGTCTTATCTAATTGAGAGAAGGCCACACATCGGTTGTCACATCGAGGAAACTTGCCTCCGTTATTACGCCCCCTCGGCACACTCGAGTACCCCATTTCTTAGTTTTCTCCACCACAGCAAAAGGGCGAACGGAGTTTATACCCGGAAGTTTATCAGCTGCGGTTTTTTTTAATGTAAAACACGAGCCGTTCTCGGATAGTGGAAAACCGTAACACAAAATTATCTGCACCTTATCATTTTCAATTTGAATTTGAATATATGGCAAAAATATTAAAATGTAAAAAACGTGTAGCAAAAAAGAGGGAAATTTGAAAAAGTTGTAGGTTCGGATGGTGTCATCGAGGACTGGTGTGTAGGGATAACTCAAGTGGTGGTTAATGAACGGCTCATTAAGCCAAAGGTCGGGGGTTCGATCCCGCTCATGACACTAATTTTCCATCGCAACCACACTTTCCATAATAATCATAAATCTAAATCCTTGCTACTAACCTAAGTATAATTGATATGGTACTAAAAATCGGCACTGTCACATTACTCATTCTTGCTAGTAAATACGATAAACTGTTAGGCTTTTCTTCCGAAAAACGATTCGCTTCAGTTTGCAACTACGGTTCTCATAACTGCTGGCATTCCTATTCTATCATTATATGAAGAAGCTTCCTTCTTTACGTCCTTCTATTAAATTATGTTCTTCGTACAACTTACTTCCCTATAGCTTGGAATCACACGTATATTCGAATGTTCCCTAAGTCAAAAAAGCCAACACATTGTACTAATTCACACAGGCCAATACGTTTACTACCTACGTTGGGTAAAGTTTTTAAAAAAACTCCTACTTAAAAGAATTCTTCCGATTTTAAATTCTCAAAACATAATGCCAGCCTATCAATTTGGTTTTCGCTACCGCCACTCAACTGTCCAGCAGTGTCACCGCGTGGTAGACGTTATTTCGTCCTCCCTTGAGATGGGACAGTACTGTTTCGGGGCCTTCCTCGACGTAAGCCAAGCATTTGATCGAGTTTGGCACTCGGGCCTGCGGTTCATGCTCAAGGACAGCCTTCTATCCACCTACTATCTCGTACTACACAGTTACCTCACTGACCGATTCTTCCAAGTCATTGAAGGCCATTCCCTCTCTTCATATTTTCCTATCCATGCTGGTGTTCCTCAGGGAAGCGTTCTGGCCCCTACACTGTACCAGGTTTTCACAGCTGACATGCCAACTCATCCCGAACTACCACATTCACATTTGCAGACGATACGCCAATTCTCTCTAGCAACTCCGACCTTGTCATTTCCACTCGAAATCTCCAACAACACCTCATACTACTAGAGTCTTGGTGTAAAAAGAAAAGGATAAAATTTAACACGGAAAAGATCTCTTCCCCTGTCTTCTTAAACTACACTCCCCTCCCAACTGCGGACAAGGTGCGGTACCTCGGATTGTACATCGACAAACGCCTGACGTGGAATCCTCACACAAGATTGAAACGTCAGGAAGTTATGACAAGATTTAGAAGTTTTGCACGACTTCTTGTCAAACGCTCGAATTTACCTCTCAAAAATAAAAGACTGCTTTACAACACCATAATTAAACCGATTTGCATTTACGGACTGGAAGTGTGGGGTTCAGCCAAACATTCCAATATCCACCGCATTCAAACTGCCCAGTCTATAATACTACGAAAAATACTAGATGCTCCAGTTTATGTATCGAACCAAACTACACATACAGATTTACATATTCCGTTCGTACAAGATGAAATACGTTTCCGTTACTGTAAATTTCACAAAAACCTCCCAACTAACGTAAATCAACACATCAGAAACCTCGCTTCCCGACGATACCATCAAACCCTCCTCGCCGACTGAAGAGACAATGGCCGCGAGATCTTCTAGGAAGTGATGGCGATAACAGTGAAAGTGATAATGACACACAATTCGATTGAACACACAATATTATTGTAGCATTGGAGTAATACCAATGGGTCTTTTCTCCACTCTTGGTTTTAATTTTGTTTTGTTTCAATTACCGTTCTCACTGTTACTTATTACCTACTTTAAGGTAGTTGTAATGTACAACAAATAAAAATAAAAGACACGTCGGTCAAATACGAAGGTTAGATAATCAAGAATAGCCGAATTTCAAACATGGACGGCCTATTCAGAATCAGGTTCACTGTTTAACTTTGATTCTCTGAGGTTTATCACAGCTGATGCGGCTTCCGAAATCCGAAAAATTTTTGATTTTTCCTTATAATAAGAATATAAATTAACAAACTCATTATAATTACTTTTTGTATTTAAACGTATTATAAATAAACTCTTTTAACCTTTAAAATGTAAATTATACGGAAAAACGAATCTTCTTCAGAAATATTTTAGGTTATCGAATCAGAAAAACAATCTTGTAAAATAGCGCAACTATCTTCCAAAAATAATAACCAATAAAATATAATATTCCCGTCTTATAAAAATGATCTAACAATAGAACTTTGCGATTGAAGTTTGTAATTCATCATTTATTCAAGAAAAAATGAGATCCATTCATTTATCTGGTGGCCTCTAGTTTCTAAGGTTCAAGACCAGTCGAGTTTCGCTTTAACACTCCTCAGTCACGAAAGATAACGTGCCTAACCGGTATCAGAATATTTCTTGTCAGCCGTTAGTTGGAATCAACTGATCGACGAATCTTCCATCCCTATTGTAATTTATTCTCTACGGAGATTTATATTATAATAAATCGAAAGAGAGAGAAAACGTTCGATTAAATTTTTACGATGACATACATCACATTTCGCGATGTCCTGCAAACATAAATCAAAATATATCAAGTCTATTATGTCGCCCTTACAACCTGTCTATTATTTTACACAATTAAAATAGATAATACTATACTACAAGACGTAGACAATCAACTTTCGGATTTTTACAAAAATTGCCGAAGAAAGAAAATTAACAATATAAAAATCCGTTCAAATAATAGAACAGAACTAACTAATCAACTATAATTCATTGCTTATGACCTTAAACTATGATGAAAGCTTGGCAGATTTTTTTTTTATTTAAATTTATTTGTTACCTATACATGAACGTATACTATACATGTACTCATCATTAATGTATCGCTCCGCGTAATATTAGCTCTAATGCCTGCTCTGCACTGGTAGAACGCATACTTTGAGGAAAGAGCCATTGGGACGATGTGGTGGGTTGTTTGGATGGGGAATGAGTGGAGAGGGCTCGAGCAATACGGTTAGGATAGTTCGAAAGCTTGTTGTAGAAGGTTTGGAATCTGGCCTTTGTGTCTTTGTGAATAGTGGGGTTAGTGAAATAATAAGGTGTTTTGTCAATTTGTCTAAGGACTTTCGGTTAGAATGACTGGATGCGCCGGATATTGGATGGCTTGGCAGTGCCCAACGTTCCACTCCTTATGTCCATATAGGTCTTAGTGAAGTCTTGTACAGTTTTAGCTTAGTTGTTAAGTCGATTTCGGTCTTAGAAGTCTTTGTAGGAGTCTAAGTCTTGTTTTAAGTTATGTAGGGTCTACTGTCGAGAGGAAACTGTTTGTTGTTGATGTTCAACGGAAGGCAAGACTGCTTTTTCAGCGTTACATTACACTGAGTGCATTTTTCATATTTCAGTCTTGTCCTCCATTTTTACACCAGTCTTCAGGGTGTTCCTGAATGTTGAAGGTAGCTTAGATAGGATTGCGGTGTCGTTCGCGTAGGTAGTGATTATCGTAGGCCATCAGTATAAATGATATAAAGAATAGGACCAAGGATACTACCTTGCGGTACATCGGCCTGTAACTTGGCGAATAACAATAGAATTTGTTTTTTCGCCGTTTTCATAGTATTGCTCTGAAAAGTGAAAAACATTTTCGATTCTCAGAGTTTCTTTTGTTTCTCCAAAGTTTTGGAAAAAAGAAAACCGACTAGGGAAATTTAAAAAATTCAGGACTGGTGGTTTTCTGATCGATCATTTTTTAGTTGCAATCACATGACTTCAGAAACGTTGGGAAGACAAGTTATAATTCATCAAGAAGAAACATTGATTCCTTGATTCATTACTTTTAAAAAATTATTCGAAAACTTTAACTCTCTTGGGAACAGTTTCATTCTTTGCTAAAAGGAAGTTTTAATATAAATAATATTATTCAAAAACGCAGTTTTTGGTTAGAAAAACGGTCGTTATGTATGTTTCAATTACACCGGTGTCTATAAATCGTTATCAATTATGTATTGAAATATAATAATTTATCTAATCTTTCAAAAGCGGTCGATGTTTCTATTTTCTCTCGGTAATTACAATTTGAAAGCTTCCACGGGTAACTTGGCGTTCATTGCATCAGTCCCGAGTTGGCAGTCGTATGCGTGTTTTTAACATATTAAGTTTTCCAACGTGTCGCTCTCCCTCTTACAGGCAATTAGAAATTTGCGAGCTTATGTTCAAATAATTTTCCGAGAAAGTAAGTATGTTTGCGTGCTAATCGGGATTTTATGCATTTTATATTACCTGAGTCAAATATTTTCACGCCGTCCTGATTTGTCGGAGGCAATCAAGTTTTTATACCTGATTCCCCAACGTTTTTCACACCTTTAAAAGTTAATCGTTGTTTCTTATAAATAGACTGAAAGTATAAACTTACACTGAACTGTTACTTCAGTGAGAACTTTACTGCAACCACTTTGGCGCATGCATAAATGAAATGAATCGGTTGTCTTTTTGGAAAGTGTCAGCATGTTTCATTAGGAGGGCAAATTTGCTCGGGCGGTCAAACAATGATTGACATTTGATATTCATTGCTGGACATTTACCCCCGAGCGTCTCTCCCCGGTGTGCTGGCTCTAGGGTCTTTACTTCAGGGAAGTTCACCTCCTCCCCCCCTAAGGTACTATTAGTTGCTCTATAAAAAGGGCATCTGTTTTGGCTCTGGAGCAGGTGTCCATGTGTCAATCTCGTATGACCGATTCTCAAACGGGAAGGACGATTTTTTGTTATCGCGGTAACAGGTCGTGCTTTTTTCAAGCAAGAGTCTCTCGGACGACCCCGTTTTTCATTGATGTGCACAGTTTTGTACTGATTCGGAAATTAAACATTTTAGATATCGTGTTTATTTCAATTTTTAATAGCAGATTTTACGGTTATTAATACCACAGAACAAATCGAACCAATGTCATCGCACAGTAAACAGATCTTTCGGCAATAAATGACAGACATGTATGTACAGAACGTCATACTTTCCTTTGTTTATTCGGAAATCGTCGGAAATGCGGTCTGGTGTGACGTAGGTTTTAGAAAAACATTTTCTCTATCGTGTCAACGTTTCGATCTTTATTGAGATCTTCTTCAGGGCCTGAAATCTACGTCACAGCAGACCGCATCTCACGAATTCCGATCATCGACTAACGGTCACCTCCCTTTTGTTGTTTACCCTTATTTTTAAAGAACCTTTTTTTACTACGTAGTCGCCTATTGAAACATACTAAAATAAAAATTTTAACTTATTTTTTGTAAGTAAACCATGTTTATTGATAACAATATTTTAATTGTCACTGTTATTAACTTTCGATATAAAATAAAAACTGGTGGAAAGGAATAAAACGGTATATATTCAATTTATTCCTTTTGGATCGCAAGTACCAGCTAGCCATGGCTATGCCAAATATTTACCAATTATTAAATACGCCACATTTATACGTAAATTTGTAATTTATTGTTAATCATCTACTAGCTTATTACTCATACTAAATTTCGACTATTTGCGCTATCGGAAAAATTAAGCTTCTCGCAAAACATACTTTTCGGGAGGAGGGTTTTGCGACTGTATTTCCATAATATTTAAATATATATTCATCGTCGAAGGAAAGTAGGAAGAATCAAGTGAGTGGATTTCCCAGAATGCCAACTTTTCAAGCCTGTCATAAATTAAGAAGGGTTTGCCGAGGGAGAGAGACCGAATGTATATAAATCATTGAACAGAAATGGTTGCTTGGATTTCGGCAATAGCTAAATGTAAGGTGTACGCTGAAGAAAAACGTCCATACATTTTTTGTACACCCGCTGTTTGCAGGATTGATTTATACGAACTTTCTTTCATTTGAGAACAGATTCTCCACAAAATTAATATTTTCCTGAATTTTTTTTCAACGGTTTGTTATCATTAAAATCGTATTACTCATAACCTGTTACTACACGATAAAACTTTTCATTCTGAAAATAGCCTATTTGAAAAATTCACGATACCGAGTGCTGGTTAGAAAGAGGACCTTTAGTTATGTAGAAGAATAAAAAGAAGCTAGAGCCCGTGATTTGGAAAGCAAGAGGTTTTAAGGGGAAAGTAGAATGGGCAAATATTCCAAAAGGCAGTCCATTATGCCGAGCAGAGGTAACTAGCAAGCAAATCATGATATGCAAATGATCTGCTTCCATCCGCTAACTGAAGTGGCAAACCCCTTTTTACATTCTTTCACCGAGAAAATTCTGCTTTTTATAGTCATGATATAGAATATTTCACGTAAAACCTTATTATTTAATAAGGAAGGATATTAAACATAAGTGAAGAACATTTTTTGCTATGTAAAAAATATAAATAAATACTCATTCATCATATAAAGTGGATTATTTAAAACACAATCAAAATAAAACATTTTTTCTTTAATGATTTAATTTTTTAAAAAGGAAGTAAATTTCGTTTTTAGAATAAATTCAATAGTTTTGTTTTTTAAATCTACTTAGATGTTTTTAGGATCTTGAAAAAATACCATACATTTATTTATTTTTTTTTTCACATTTTTAATGCCCAGTTGGTAATCCTAGAGGGTATGTACGACGAGGTACACTCCTTATGCTGAATGCTGTTAATCCAGAATCTCTGGAAGGGTATTCCGTCCTCAACCTGTTCTTAAAGTTGATCATAAATACTCAATGGTAAAGTAGGCCAATCCAAGCTTTGAATTTCCCGATCTTGCAGGAATCTGTTTATGAGTTTCTGTTAGATCCTGGATACCTACGTCCCTATATCCTAGAAAAACATCCTACTTCTTGCAAACCTATCAATCCCCAAAATATTATCTCCGACTATTAATTCATCTTTCGCATCTCTCACTCAGCCGTCCAGCAATTCCATCTTGTTGTTGACCTAATTTCAACCTCTCGTGAGTTGCGGCATTATCCGAAGGCGTTCCTTCATGCAACTACCGAACCCTCGTTAAAGCGACGGCGTCTTCCCCAAACTAAGCCAAAAACTAGAATTTATATAAGTCTTGGAAATGTACCACCATCTTTCAAGCAGAAACTGTGCCTGTTTAACACGGTGCCAGGGAGCTAAAAGGCTGAATATTGTAAATAGAAGAATAGCCGTCTACACGTAAAGCCAGGCGTCACTGAAGGATTTGCTGCTCGTGTCGTTTGGGACTGTATTAGAGTCCTGACAGACATTGGAGAAAATAATAAAATCATCCTTGGCTGGGTACCAGAGCCGATAAATTAGCCAAAGAAAGGTCCATGAGAACACTTATTGGCCCTGAAGCCTTTTAAAGCTTACCAAACCGCCAAACGATGATCCATTAGATATTGGATTAAAAATTAGTCCTCCATTCAATGGGAATATAGCCCGGGACGGAGGCATACAAAAACGTTTAAGAAGAAAGGACCGTCGAACAACTGCTAAATTAGGCCGTGTTAGGACTAGAATAATAGTTAAACTGCTGACAAGACAGTGCAGGCTCCGGTCGTAAAGAGGCCGCCTCCTATATAATTTAAATTAATCTTCCCCAAACTGGTCCTTGCTTACCTAAGGATTGGATTTGCACTTTATTAAATGGCATCCCGTCCCGTCATCAAGCCACTTCCCAAAACTACCATGTCCGTGGTGTTCTTTAGCGTTGGCTCCTACACAGCTGACATCTCTTCAAACCAGCACACAAGCAATATTCAATCTAAAAAATCCAACAACTTGAACTCTAAGCAAAAGGTCCTCAGGTTTAATTCATTAAACATTTTCTACCGACAACAACAAACGTCAGACATGGAACGCTAAAAAGGTATGACACGGTACAGAGATCTTTTCAAACTATTTGACAAAATTAGAAAATTGTGACTGCTACCAACAAATACGCACTAATGAAGTACTGTCAAATATGACTCACAAGAACAAATTCTGAGCAAATCGCTTCTCCTCTAGGCTACACTGTTGTGATGCTGGTAAGACTGAGCTGTCAGTCAAGCTGACAAATTTAGATTCATCTGCGAAAAGACATCCATTGATGACCCAGTATCACAGTTGACGAAAATTTAAGTAACTGAAGTGAACAAAAATTGCAACCGAAGTGAACGGAATATTTTTTTCTTTTTACGGAAAGAAGATGTAAGAAGGAATGTTTTCATTTGGTTTTATTTACACACGTATACAGAGCCTACATCTCGCTGTCCACCAGCAATTCCAGCGCTTCAATCTAAAATAAATTGCCGGTAGGCCGCCTAAATCGCCCACCTAGAGTATTGGCAATCCGAGGTCGAATCTCGGTCTTATCCACTCATTTTTAAATACATTCTCTACTATTTACATAACATCCATTCAATTAGGGTGGTGGAGTACACTTTTACCACACATATTATACATCCTTTCCTAATTGAGAGTCTAACATAACCCAATTTTCCTTCGACCCTCTCACACTATACATTCACTCTAATAAATACATTCTCTTTCAACACACACTAGGTACTCAAAAACTACCAGTACAATAAAACAACTATGCTTCCCCAATCGGATAAGAGGATCACCCACATATCGGGGCGTATTCCTACACGCTCTCAATATAGAACCAAAGATTCAACCTTCAATTAAATGGGACACATTGAGCTAATTTCCTCTACATGCCAGCAGATACCATAGTTTGGACCCAAAAAAATTACACACTATATACACTCAGTACTGTATACAATAAAATAGCCTGTTTCCTCCAAAATCGAAACACAGATACACCCTGCTCAAGCACGATCCTTATATCGGTGCTATTCCTGCACAAGATGGAATATTATTTACGATGTCGGTATGAAAGACGGCCAGACGCGTCCAATTTCGTCGGTGAACAGGGTGCACACCCTCCGACAATTCCGGTCTCTACAACGACTAATTAGTGGACGGGAGCCTAACTTGTTTAATAGCCTACAATTAATTGCTTGGCCGGCCTCTCTTCTCATAAATCCCGAACGCTAATTGGAGGCTGACAATTATGTTAATTGGTCCTATCAACCCCCACACTCTTAACTCCACAGCCTTTAATTCAACCTACTGGACTTAAGCTCTTTTTGTAATGCCATCTTGTAATTACGTTAATATAAACTTGCTTGAGATAACTTAATTTTATGGTCCTACTTCACTTTTAGGATAATTTGACTTTACGGCATAACGCTTCCCGAAGCCTACTCTTAGATTAGAGAAAAAGTTCCGTTTTTCCCAGAAGATAACCAACCCTTATTATCAGGGCTGTTGCCCCGGGTTAACCTACATTAATAATATTTCTGTCAAATCGTACCAAAAGATAGAAAACGTTTTCGAAAAAGCATTTAGAGTGACAGCCATATTTGCTAACTAAATATCACCTTTTTTCCTTCCTTTAATTTTTACACCTGCGCCGATTGCCAAGCAAAATGGATAACTCCTTAGAGCGTCAAATATAAATAAAGCAGAAAAATGAGGAACTACTCATTAGTTCTCACTGGATCTATTCTATGTAGATCAATGATGATTCAACCGTAGGGGAAGATTATTTGGAAAGGTACGGGATGAAACGTTCCTGATATGAAAGTTTGTTTGATTGGATAATTGTTCGCTACTTCAAGGACATATTAGATATTACGGTCATTATGAATAGTAGCATTGGGTTCATAGAAAGGAGTATTGACGATGGTTCGAAGAATTTTTGATTGTAGGAATAGGACGTTTTGTTGAACCCCAAAGTTCGATGCCGTTTATCGAAATGGGTCTCAAAATAGGTATATAAATGAGTTATAGTCGTTAAGTCAGTACTAATCCTTTGACGAGCAATGTTTTAAGAAGTCCAAAACGTCTGTCTAGCTCTTGTTTTCTGAGTCGTATAAGTGTTCCACATAAGTCGTTTGTCAATGTATAGCCCAAGGTGCGAACTACATTAGATGATGGAAGAGGTTTGCTATTGTAGTAGAGGGGAGCAGTGGTTATTCTCCGAAGGGTTGCAGGTTTCTGGTTGAGAGAGCGTATGAACTGGAAGTTGGGTGAATTGAATATGATTAGTTTTAAAAAATATATATTTCTTTGCATTGTATAAATTCACTTTTTTCCGCATCCTACTTGTATTTGTTAAATTTAAACAATGTTTGACAATGAAAATCCCAGGCTCTGAAGATGATCTCAATAAAGATCGAAACGTTGGCACGATAAAGAAAATGTTTTTCAGACACCTACGTCACATCACACCGCACCTCACGATTTCCGAATAATCTTTATAAAAGCGATGGATGGCGGTATGATCCGTGTTAAGGATCGTTTCAGGAAGATTAGGAAAGTCTGCGGTATATATGGTACAGAAGATGAGTCCTAAGATAATTCCTTGCTGTACCTCTATATCTGTTTGATTACTGGCTGATAGAGGAGGACCTAATGTGTGATAAATATTTGGAAAAAGGGAGGCTCTCATAACATTTTCAAACCAGTCCCGACTCTCATACCCGATCGAAGGCTTGCTTCACAGTGATATTCAGGAGCAGCCTACTTTTGCTGAAGAGTGGCGACGATGTCTACAGCCCGATGTCACAGCTGAACGAACATTGCCATGAGAATGTCTGAACCTGAACTGGTTGTCAGCACAAGGTTACATGAATGAAGGTTGGGGAAAATATGTTTAAACAGTTTTTCTAGGCTTTTGCAGATTATAAGCAACAGACTAATTAGACAATAAGATGATGGAAGGCGGTGCAATTTTTGGGCTTTGAAATTTTTTTGTTAAATTGTTCTAAGGACATAATTGTAAAGATAGTAAAGAAAATAACAGCTTTTTTCATAAATTCGTAAAATGTAAAATTATATTTGTTTAATATTAAAGCTCTGAAAATAAACAAGAGAGGCCTTCAGTTCTTCTTAGATTTAATAATCCCTCGCGTGACAGACCATGTGTGTGACAATTCTTTACGGTATGGTTGGTAATTTATTTCCATCATCCGCGCTTTGTTTTCGGAACATTTCTCTCTCGAGAAACAGGCAAAGTCGCTCGTTCTTCTGTGCGGCATAAACGTTTTCTCAGTTGTACACTTGTTACAAGAAAGTAGTTGAATATTTTTCCCTTGACGTTCGGCTTACTAGTGGGGGAATTCTTTCTTTCGGATCATTGCTTACGCCCAAGTGCACCTATAAATCAGTAACGCCTCTACCGTATGGAGGAGGGTGAATGCATTTTGTAAATTATCTTTTTTTTTCGTTTTATCGCCCGTGGTCCCCTTCATTCCCACGGAGGGTTCGATAGCTGTAATTCTATGGAAGCCACTTGCCCGAATGTGCTCGCTCATAGCTCCTCAGGGATAGACAAATGCAATAGAAATGGACCTCTTGGGGATTATGTTGAATTTAGAAAATTTTCAACACATTCTTTACATTTGTTTATCAGACTTATTGATACCTGCCTGAAAGTAGCTTTGGTAATATCATTTTACTTCTAGATATCGCTGTAATGACAGAAAAATATTCACAGCGAAGTTACTTGATAATATAAGATATACAAATACCATTATGTATGTTTTATATAAAATTAATGTAAAGAATGTTAGTGATTCTTTATTTTCTATATCTATATTCCGTTGATACAAGATGTTTTAAAGTATACATTTATTTAAATAGTATCCCTTCTAATTAATTTATTCATTATAATAATGCCAGGTATGTAAAGGCAGATAGAATACTCGATAGCTTATCGAACTTAGGGAATCATTCTCAATGAATGAATGCGGTTTTAATTAGTGTCGAAAAAGTTGGTCAAATACTGACTACTCCTATTGAACGACAAAGATCAAAAGACAGAGACTTAGAGCGATTGGTACAAACTGCCAGAAAATAAGAGAGAAAATGATGTAAATTCGGAAAACAAGAGAAAGTGAGTGTGTGGCGCGGGCGCGTGTAGGTGTGTGGTACAAATTGCCAGAAAACAAGAATTAAATTTAACATAAATCAGCTGCAGTGCGTCTCTTCGTAAATGAGAGAAAGTTTGATGTATTGAGATGAAACAATGTCCGATCGGTACAGAGGCCAACTTAGTGAGTCCGTGGGCCAACTTCGGGTGGATATGGCGAACACGTTGGTCTCGAGGGTTAGTTCGAAGAGAGGGTGAACGAGCACAACGCTCTAAGCTCTGAGCTGGTCAAAAGTTTTATTGGAAAACTCTCACTCTCCCTTCTCTTGTTTATACACTCAATTTGCAATCACACTCCCCGGCGGACTTAAACGCGCAGGGGTCCCCCTGAGTAAGAGGAAAGGAGGAAGTCTTGTTACGACCCACACAACTTTTCTTTCTTCAAGTTTCAAATCTTGCTTTCCCCACATTCCTCTCGGGATTAATTAAAATTAACAAACATTTATACTCAGCTGACAGTTCAGTCCCGACGGATCAATCGGTCAGAGAGACGGTTTCCGGTTGTTAAATTAATTATACAAAAATTATTCCTAATGAAATATAATGGTTAAAGTTTTTAAAACTTTAAAGTTTTTTCGCCTGCAAAAAAGTGTTTTATCGTAATCAAACGTTGATGCTGGGTTTCTGCGAGCCAGTGAACTTATACTGAACCGGCATTGGGTCACTCTTCCCTCTCGGGTTTGAGTGTTCAACAAACCCACGGGTAAAGACGGACCCAATAAATGACCTAATGCTCAGCATGCGTCATCAAAATGTCGATCTTCTTCAACAAAGCAAATTCGTTAGGAGTATAAAAAAATTAATTAAATTAAGACTTAGTCAAAACGTTAAGAAAAGTAAACTTCTGAAACAAGATAATTAAGAATACTTGACGGCAGAAGATTTTTTCTTATATACATTTTTTTCCCATCAGTGACGACGAAGTTATCAAAAAAGTTTTTATGAACGGTTATGTTCTGTAAGTTACACAAAGTGCCCAGGGCCACGTTAGATAAGGATAAGATAAGGAGACCTGTCACCTCTCTTCCAAGGACTTATCTGAGAAGCAATTACATTCCGAGTTATCTCCTGCTTTGAGTAAAATTCAGCTGAATCATTACTGGCCTTTTTCTGATAGGGTTGATGGAAGGAGGAACATTAGTAAAGTCATGTATCAAGTCGTGTTCAAGATAGTGAACGACCGTCGGACAGGACAAAGATAGCAGAATTACGTTTTAACTCTGCTACGAAGGCATGATCACATATATAATTATATATTATATGATACTTAATTATCATTATATCTGTTTGTCTCTTTCAATTAATTAAGGTTTTGATGTACTATTGTATGTTATTAATTGGTCAAGCGGACCAAGAAAACTAGTGAATTTAATAAATTAAAACGAAGTATACTTCACTAAAGCTCTCCCTGGCGATTTCCTTTGTAGCGGACAATCAAATAGATTTCACGGCATTTGAAAAATGGCGAAAAGAAGGGAAAATTCAAAAGGTGGGTTGAGATGGGAAGTTGATGTCCGAGTGGATCGAAGTCACTACAGCTAACGTGGTAGAGTAGCGGCGTATCGAGCCGAAGGTCCTGGGTTCGAATCCCGCTCATGACCCTGATATTTTTATCTCAACTAAAAGCCTTAATTAATTGGAAGATATTAATTGGTCAGGCGGACCACGAAAACTAGTGAATTTAATCAGTAATGAATATTGCCAAAAAGATTTTGCCATAATATACTATATATTCACTTATACGCGATGGGACATTTACCTGTCCTCGAAATCCGAAGTCCATACCATCATTCACAATTTAAACTAAAATGAAAACCTTGTTTCAACGTTTTTCAGATATTAGTCTTCGTTATACGGATCGATGTTGCTAGATACGACCGCTAATGAAGACGTAAAGCCCCTTGAGACCGACTAAAATCCTCCTGCAAAAAGGACCCAGCTCTTTTTTCCCTTTATTTTAACTCTCCATCAATTAATCTAATTGAATCATTAACGGCCATTCCAAGTAAACATATATCTTTTATATAAAAAAGAATCAAATAAATAAGAAAATCTTAAGGTTATGAACTATAGACAAACATATACTCCAATCGGGCGAAAAAGTTCGGTTTATTTACGAGATATTTATTTTATGCAAAGACTCCACGAAGAAAAATTGATGTTCAACATAGCTGAAAAAACATATCTAATGTACTCTGTTGAATATTTAAATTCATGGATTGACCCAGCAATTCGTCTCTGTTCAGTGGGCATGTGAAACTCTTATCTTCGAGCTTTCCAAGTTGACGGATAAGAAAGTTGGTAAATATTTCTTCTCTAAAATAAACTTATGATGGTGAACTTTTACATATACTTATCTCGTGTGTAAATAATACATATAAATTTACGGTTACAATTAATAAATAATATAATGATTAAATTATTACAAAGCAAGGTTAGTAAACATCAAAACCAACAGTTGTTTAAGAGAGTGCAAAACGTGCGGGCAAAATATATATATATATATATATCATAGAAAAATTTATTTTATTAAATAAAAAACTTAATTTAATTTCTGAATAAATAAGTTTTAAAATATACAATTCTACGTTTCTTCCTGGGCAGTTTAGGCTTCTAAAATTTATTTTTAAATCTTAACTGATTTCACTGTTTTTTTGTTTGTTTTTTTAAATAAAAAGAATTTCGAAGGAAGGATGTCACCGTGGAACCGTCAAGGATATCACTAGTGTACTCGAGATCAGGGATGCGGTCATCAAAACAAGTAAGTTTTGTAACTTATGCCAAGCTTTCAACCTTTATTGAGGTCTTCATTAGGGCTCCACAAGTAATTACAACGTTTATAATTAATAAACAATAAGTAACACAAAAATTATCAGATAACAATGGATAACTTAATCGTCACAATGTTAAAATTAAAATATTTTAATGATAGCGGTTAAAAACAACAGTATATACGTAACCCAATGAGAGGTAACCAATTATATAAAACGTATTTATTTTGTGATCATTTTTTTTCTCTAAAATCAACTATTTGTAAACGTCTATACTGTTTCCCCTTTAAAGAGAAAATTCCCCCTTTCCATGATAGTTTTGTAAAGTGGAATTCAACTTTGATTTGATGTTATTTAACGGAGTTTGAACTTCGCATCAGAACCAATCGAATTGGAAAAGGATCAAAGACATGTGAAAGGTATGTGCCTGTAAAACGTAAAATTCCACAAGCTTTTGTCCGTCGATTTGTTCGATGCATGTTCTACCTAAACCAACAAAAATGCCATGCCTCGTTTAGAATTTGTAATTTAATTCTCCCAGGCTTTTCTAGCTTGTTTAAATAACGATCAATCTTTTAAATTTATAAAAGAATTTATGAACACTCTGGTTCACGGTTTTGAAGAAGAAAGAAAATATAGTTGCTACTGCCAAACTTTCGACCTTTTTGAAAGTGACCATCAGGGTAAAACAACCTTAAATATGCCTACAGATTGAACTACTTAAGTTTTACAGGCGATCTCAAATTTCGTTGAAGACGATTCAGCCCTTTATGCCGATATGCCAATAATGTTACAACCCTAGGCAATTTTGGGACTGAATCGGTCTTCACGAAATTATGTAAAATCTTAAATATGTCGATCTTTAGATATATTTAAGGTTGTTTTGCCTTGCAATTAAAATAGGTCGAAAATTGGCAGTAGCAACTAAATTTGATTTCTTCCTCAAAATCATACCTTGATCCAGAAAGTTCACAATTAAAAAAGTGGTCGATACTTTCAATACTGAAAAAGACTTTATGCCAATTAAGGAGGTTAAATGATTAAAAACAACTTATGATTTTTTTTATTTTTTATACATATTTTTATATGATGATTTTGTACCGATCTGTGGTCTTCAGTTGACCATGACCTGCTGTCAATTTTAAAGTTCTTCTTTCAATAAACTAATAAAATGTGTATTACATACACATTGTATTTATTTATCGATTTTTGACAAAATCACATCATCATTATAAAAATGCATCCTCCGAAATGAAATCATCGAGCCAAAACAGTTACATGGTTAAAATTCGAATTTTGTCTAAAGCACCCCTCCGTTGAAGGTTTGAAGCTGTGGTATGGCATTAGGATTGAGTGCACACAAACTCCGACCTGAAATTTCCGTGCACTGAATGGCAGGAGATAAGCAGCACGCTCCGGAGTTGTTTAAATCGCACTGAAAAATTCAATTATTATAATTAGTATACTTTATTATATATATATTAAAATATTATATTTATATTGCTATATAAGCCAATCCGGGTTCTCTATCATCCAGGTTCTTTACGAGAGGGAACTCTTCAGTTTAGGTCGGACTGATAGGTCCGGTGCACTGGGTGCTAATTTAGAGTACCGTGTTTACTCCTGCAATAACAATGCAAATGCAAATTCAGTTTAGGTCGAGGAAGTCACTTTTTGAATATTTTCACCGAATCAAGGTTGACACACATGGAGATATGTCATCGTAGTTTATGGGGAAAAGGATGAAATTTATTCTATGAAATTGGCGGATTGGTGTTCAGTTTTGAAGTCATTGGAATGGATTGGACAGCTCAACTTAGAAGATAGTAAAAAATGCTGTGATTTGCGCATAGCCAAATTTCAACGTTGATTCCGCATAGACACGGAAACTAACAACTTAATACAACTTGTGCATGAAGAATAGAGAGTAAGCCTGACAATGAGATGGATAAAATCACTCGTCGGAACAAAGGAAACGATGAAGCGGGCCGGTTGGTAAAAGAAGTTGCCTAAAACGATCAGATTTAGTAAAGTCTCAAAATGTTATGTAATAAAAGCAGTGAGAAATAAAAACCGGGCAGGTTTGGCTTGAATGAGAAAATAGCACAACAGGGTAGTAACGAAAGCATTTTTTTCCAAAGATCGAATTTCGCTTAACTATCGAGGAACATTTCTGAGCGGGCATGCTAGGATAAAATTCTATCTTTATGCGTGTGTCTGCCATCTTAATGTTTCATCAAATTAAGGTCGAGAAACCAAAATAAATATTATTAAGTGTAAAATTATATTTGAACGGTTAATATTAGTCATGCTGCTGCCCATTATTCTGTTCGGAGAGCAACAAATTCTTGTTATGGCATAAAACTCATTTGAGTCAATTCCTCCCGGTTCACTAGTTTCATTTTCTTTTCCAATAATCCATACACTGACTGTCTAGAGTAAATCAATTTCTAAATTTCTGGAGTCAAGAGTGCTAAAAATTTATTATAGCGTATAAAGTATAAATTCTCTTTACAAAAGTTCAAAATTTACATAAAATACTTGATAGTCTATTATTTTATATATTAAAACCCCTTTTAGCTTATCCAACTTGTCTGGAATAATTGATCAAATGGTATTATACTGAAAAGTATAATCCGACGAGGTATTAGTTTGGATTGTTACCGAGAAACATTAAGCCGTCGGTGATGATAAAAGCGTACTTGCCGAGGGCAAAACGGGATTCCGAGAAATTTAATTGATTAACTTTACCTAATTTTTAGGACGGTAAATACGCCATTGCCTTACTTAGTCTATTGATATGTCGGCTTTTGTGAGAACCCATTCGCATATACACCGTCAACACTACAATTAGTTTCATGTATGTATACAGTGTTACAGGGTTAAATGCCAATACTGCCATGGTGGATTCACAAAATAAACCGTCGTTCAGTGAGTGTCACCAGAACGAGGTTTCTACTTTGACTCTTTCCTGAGATATTAAAAATTTTGTGATTTTAGTCTAAAATTAGATCTTTGTACATAAAATCGTCATTTCTCAACTTAATTGTCATTAAAATGCAAATCTGACCTTTATTTCGCAAACTACATTAAATTTTCCACAAGATAACATTTCTTTTAAAAAAACTGCGCTCACAAATATACAGTAGACGGTCAAAGAATAATAAATGGCAAAACCGGTGTTTTTTAGAAAACTCAATTGTGGGGCGTGCAATGATTTTTCCAGCAAAATTTTCGCGGATTTCTTCAAAACTTCCTTATTTCATATATATTCCAAGGACATACGTTTACATTTTTTAGAACTTTTCTTAGTGAAATATTTTTTGCAATGTTGAAAACGTGATATCGAAATTAGGGAGAGCAGTAACACAAGAACATCGTACAAGACATATTTTTAATGAAAACCTTTATTAGTTGGTAACAAAAAAGACATTCTTCTCGTGGTATGGCCAGCGAGGAGCCCTGATTTCGAGCTGATTTTACCTATGGGAACTCTTAAAAGTGCTGCCCATCCAGACAATGGATAGAAATAGGGATAAGAGAGGCGGCCGCAAGACCTACCGCACCTCGACCTAAATAGATCTATTGTGCTCCTCTGTTAATTATAACTCACTGGCCAGCTTCAGGCCTCCGCAATTTGCGAGCGGTTCTTTAGTGTAGAACCTTGCTTGTGGTTGTTTTATCCTAGTTGCAAGAACCTGCACCTACGTAGACCTTCTCAGAAACATAAAATGTGTTCTGCGGTCTCCTCCTCCTTCTGGCAGTATCTGCAGTTCTACACAGTGTTTCTTCTGTATGCACTCCTGTCCGAGCAGGAGTCCTACCAGAATCCTGGTTCGGTTGCCTTCCAGTAGTTCTTTTGAAAGTTTTGCAGATGCTCCTGCTATAAATCTTTACGCGTGCCTTAGGCTAAGGCTCAGAAAGCTGCCTGTCAGAGAAAATCGCTATCTTCCATGAATGTATTGCTAGCCTTTTTATTTCTCTGGCACGTTGTTCGATCGCTATGATTTCAGACTGGAAAACTGTAGCCCACCTGCCTAGGTTTACCGTCAGTTCGGTCTTGGGGTTCATCCCAAAGGCCCACAGCTCCCGTGCCCTTGTCGGTTATGGAGCCGTCAGTTGGAATAGGAATTTTCCTTTTGTGGTGTTCCCTTGGCCCATTTTCCCATTTTGGTACGAAACGATGGAACAGTTACAGAGAAAACTGAAATCACGTGCAATGAATGGGGAAAGAAGGGAAGAAGTCATTCGGTTGCTCTACATTCCCGCTTGTGTATTCAATAGAATGAAAGCATTTCAGACAATATATCAGTAAATTTAAGAAAAATCCAATTTAAATTAAATGAAGTTTCATTTTAATTGTAATTGTTCTTTAATTATGAGAAGGATCGGTCTGATTTTTGTTGCCAAAAAATAAATGTTT
>CM077112.1:20159878-20203349 GCA_039619505.1 Cimex hemipterus
CTCTCTCTCTCTCTCTCTCTCTCTCTCTCTCTCTCTCTCTTCTCTTCTCTCTTTTTATTATTTTCGACATTTTTTGTTCAACCAACTGTCCGACTTTCTATGAAGCTTTCTGCGAATCCAAGTGTATTTCAGTGCAGTTTGGCCGAAAACAGGTACAAAACGTCATGCTTGCTCTCATCCGATGCGGACGGGAGTCATCATTGAATGGATTGATGAAAGGCCGGCTGTGCAAAGGGAATGTAAAAGGAAAACCTAAAAAAACGTATATAAATTATTCAGCACTGAAGCGGTGAAAGAGGTTTAATCACGGAAGAGGGCAGTTGAAAAATGGTTTCGAAACGTCGGAAGACCTCGGACAATCCCGGGAACCGTACGCTTTTAAAATGGAGCTAACATCCATTCATCTCTTCTGCAGGGAGCTGTTAATCTTATTTCCACGTTTCCCATTGTTTGACTCCTCGCAGTGATCCAAATCCTGTGTTAACGCTACATTAACTCACCCTTTTTCCATCACCGTATTATTGCAAAGCACTGAGCACTTACATGGGCTTTTTTACCCATTGGGAACCCGCTATTTTGCAAACCCACGATCCATTTATATTTATTCGCCATTTCATCCATCAATAAGGACAGATGACGAGTAGGAAAATTTTTAGTTTAGATTCGAAACGTCTGTAAGGGACATTATTTGAATGTCGCATGACACACGTAGTCACTAAATGAAATACGTCTCAAAAGACTGAAAGTGTCCGTACGTGGGCAACGGCCCGAGCGTTAATTTGCAAATTACTTTAACATTCGTCCACAAATTTTTCCTTCCGGTCTCGTCTGTTTGACTTTCGGCAATGTTTTTAGACGTTAGCACGGTTGTTGGCAATGGTCCTCCGACGAATAAAAAAGCACAGACAACGTGACTCCCAACTTTACGATGGTGAAAACCGTACCGTCATTCCTTGAATTAAGGAAATCTCATTGCGAATTTTTTACGTGACTTGAAACGCAATTAAACATTCAAATGTGAAGGTGGTCCTATTTTGTTTAAATAAGACCAAAACTTTTATTTAAAAAATTCAAAATAATAGTATCGTGTTTTGGAACTCACTATCATCGACATAACGTGCAACCGTTCGAGCATTACTTCCTAACATATTAAAGCTGAAATAGTGCTCAAGGGCTTTTTAAATACATCGACAAAAAATTCCGCACAATTGATTTTTTCCTCTTCTCAATAAAAGAAAATTCTGCCCTTAATTTGTCTCGTTGTTTTTCTAATAAATTATTTAGATATCGTGAGATGAGGTCTGGTGTGGCGTAGGTTTCAGAAAAACATTTTCTTTATCGTGCCAACGTTTCGATCTTTTATTGAGATCATCTTCAGGGCTCAAAGTGTTTGTCTTCTGTATATAATTGTGCCATGTCGTGTTGAGAGTGCCAGTCACATCTTTAAAATGTTTTTCTGATACGTACATCACACCAGACTGCATCTCACGATATCTGAATAATTATCCGTTAACGGTCACTAATCTCTACACATTTCTAATAAATGCTTGTTTATGCCACGTTTTAAATGTGGAATATCAAATAGAGGTAAACCCACTTAATCCTTAACGAAAGACAAGGTTAAAATGAAAATAAATTAAATTTTTCAATGTTTACTTTTTTACGTAATTTAAAATGTTCATTCTGGTCATTTGAATTCTGAACCAATTAATCGTTTAATTTTCATATTTGTTTTATTAATTTAAATCTTTAAACTAAAAATGCCACTTAGTGTTGGGGATGTTACGCGTGGTTGGGCACTTATTCGGGGGGAAAGACGTTCCATCAGGTATGCGGCGAAACTCTGCGAGACACTGTTGGGCGTTTTCGAGAAATTGGGTCCTACCGTAGAAGACGTGGATCTGGACGCCCTAGGGTAATAGAGCCGCAGGATGACCGTTGTTTTTTGACTTGGAGAATTTGGCGAAACCGGCACCGTTCAAGCGATTCGTCAGCTTCAGAAAGTTCGAGGTATCCAAATTTCTGAACGGACTGTTTGAAAAAGATTAAATCAGTATGGACAGATGACTTTTTAGGATCAAAATTGACCAGAAAACACAGAGCAGCAAGGCTCACATTTGCTCGAGACACACAACCATTAGTCATTGTACGATTGGTTTGCTGTACTTTTTACGATGAGTGTAGATTTGCTCTAAGAGCTCCAGATAGACTTGAAAGCATATGGAGAAGGCGATATGAAAGGTACGAAGTCTCTAATTATCATCAGAGCCGAGCTTGTCAACATATTACAAATAACTAAGGTTTTTAATTGAGATAAAACAGTCGATGGCACGAGCGGGATTCGAACCCACGATCTTCGGCTTGATACGCCGCTGCTCTACCACTTGAACTATGGTGACTGCGATCCACTCAGACACCAACTTCCCATCTCAACTGCACCTTTTGAATTTTCCCCCCTTTTTGCGTTTTTTCAAGCGGCATATCAAGTTGAGGATCGTGGGTTCGAATCCTGCTCGTGCTATTGACGTTTTTATCTTAAGTAATTGTAATGTATTAATTGGTCAAGCGGACCACGAAATTAGTGAACTTGTCAACAGTGACATGGTGCCTTCCTCGATGAAATCAGCGGCAATCCTATTCTAATGCACGATAGTGCCCGTCCACAAATCGCTCGCGTAGTACTTACGTACCTTCCACAGCATAACATCAGGATCTTAGCCTGGCCAGCCAGTTCTGTAAAATTGAACTCCATCGAACATTTATGGAATAACCTCAAAAGACGAATAAAACGCGTCTATTCCATCCTGATAGACTCCACGATCTTAAAATGACTTCGTGAAGAATGGGCTAACCTCCAGCAAAGAAACATTTCCAGACTGGTAGTAAGTATGCCGAGGCATCTTCAAAATGAAATTGAAGCAAGAGGAGGAAATACGCGATACTGAAATGTTAATTACAATTTAAAAAGTTTATCTGACCGTCTTTTTTTTTTCATTTTTCATTTTCCTTAGCAATTTACTTTTTTTACACAAGACTCAATTATTAAACGTTAAAAAAACGCGAAACTTTTATTAATGTATAAAAATATATTCTCAAGTGGGTGGAATTTTTGCCTTCAGTTTAATTTTTATGAAATTAGAGTCAAATTAGTGAAAACAGGCGAGATGGCCTTTAATCAGCGGTAAGTAACCGAAGGCTGCTCGTTGACTTTACCGGTATTTCCCACTGAAAAATAGATTTATTAACGCTCATCAATTGTTCCGACTTAGTATTACGATAATAAAATAAGAAAGCTCAGACATCCCGAGAATAAACCTTGTTTTTTTTCTATTTGACCCATTTGTTTTAACTAAGGCGGCATGAATATTCTAAATTTATATGTGATAACCGCCATTTCGATAACTCCCGTATGTTGTATAAAAAGTCCTTAAACCTCTCGAAAATTCACATTTCAAAAATGCAATGGTTTAGCTTATTTTTTGTGTTTGGGCTGTGTTGCCTTCAATTCGCAAGTTCGGTATTCACCCCGCCAAATGGAAACTGCGTCCAGTACGCTTCAATGGTAACTTTTTATTTTAAAAGCCTTTGTTTATAATGTGGTGTTTGAAATGTCCAAACCACTTTGATTAAAAATTTAAATTGAAAAAATTACAACAATGAAAATAAATAGAAGCAATCGAGATCATTTATAATCACTTAATTTGATATACTCAAAGGCAAAATAAACCGGAGACTTGTATTAATTTGTTTATTTTCCATTATAACTAGGTAAAAGATTAATAGTTGATTTAAAACATAAACACAGCATTAGTAATTTTTAGTTCGCCTTTATAGGGTATAAGTAATCCTTTTGCACTCGTTTGATTAAAAATAAAGAAAATTGGTTCAATTCTACTTATGTTGAGTGAGTAAATTGAATTTTTAAATTGTTTTGTTGAGAACATTTCGATGACGTAGCGTTACATAGCCTGCGTGTCTAGCGCTCTACTATCCACACTGGTCTACAGCGGTGCGTCACAGCCTTTTGAAAGACATTCAATGTGTACGTGGTCGAACCAACGATCATGCCATATATAGTAAGCTAGAAGCTGTGGTCCCAAATCACTCTGTGGAGGTAACTTCGACAAACAAGATTCGATTGCTTTGTATTATTTTATTCAACACCGAATTACAGTACACAGTCACGAACTATATATCATATTAAGTGCAACCTAACTAGGTGCCGCTGCCAATGCCAACGATAATTTTCGATGCTAATAATCCAATCGATACTGAATGCACTTTCAGAGAAAATCTACGTTGAGGGGCGCTGTTGTTGGAGTATTAACATGATTCTCAACAACTCCATTTATTGAGGAAAATTTCGTGTTAATGCATGATAATGGTCCACCGTATGTAGTTCGAGTTGTGAAGGATGTAAAGACAACCGCAATCAATTGGTTGCCATGTTCTCTCGACAAGAATCCTACACTCCTTATTGGACATGATTACGTGTTAGACATATTTTACCGTCTTCAGTATTGAACAGCTTCAAGCCGCTCTTGTTAAAGAATGGAATTCTGTTTCTTCTTCTGTTCTGGTCGCATATTTCCTTGATACCTAGGAGATTTAAGGCCCAGAGGGAGGCCAGAGGAAGTAAAAAATTGTAGTGAATCGGATAATAAATTGATACTTACATTTTACATTTTAATCAGTAAAAGATTTTCCAGTATTTGGATGCATTGTCTTTTAAAAACTGATTATTCGGAGATTGGGAGATGGGATCTGGTGTGACTTAAGGTTTTAGAAAACATTTTCTTTATCGTGCCAACGTTTCGACCTTTATTGAGGTCATCTTCAGGGATCAAAGTCTTTGTCTTCTGTGTAATTGTGCCATTCTTGCGTGTAGTGTTGAGAGTGCCTTAATAAAATATTATCAATTAATAATTTTCTATTTTAAAAAAAATTAATATCTTTGCGTTTTTGAACATATGTTTGCACGTTTTGAGTTTAGCACCCATCTTAGCAAATACAAAAGTTTTAAGTTTTTGAATACATATAAGAGTATTTTACGTCGATAGCCTGTGTTTATGTAATAATTAAAACGGTTAATTATGACTCCTATATACTAAAGTGTAAAAAAAGGGGAGATGAGAAAGTATTCATATCTCATACATGATTCAAAATTCGTAAAAGAGAGATTTTTATTTAAATCTCGGTTTTCCGTGTAGATGTGTCATTCTTGTCTGTCCTCTTTTAATTTAATTAATTTAAAATTTTGTATCTGAGAAAGACTTTCATTGTATTTGGAGACTTTTTGATTTTTTTTTGGTGTTTTTTTCCAGTGCAACGTCAATCAAACATCTAGCTGTTGCTTCTCCCCGATGGTGATGTGCCTGATGAACACTATGAATCAAACGGCATGTCTGAGCCCCTTTGACCTCACCAATCTCTCTCCGTCGATAACAGGGAGCAGTCTTTTTACACCCCTTGCCCAAAACCTGCTCAACGCAACTAAAATGATGTTCAGCATGATGCCTGGCTTTCCGGGAGAGTTACCGGGTTTTCCAACCATGGGATGATGATATACCGATATTTGTGTTTTTGTATATGATAATTAAATATCATAATTAAAAATCTTCAAATTATATAAATACAATACACGGGTTGATGCAACACTATATTAATTTATTCATAACCTTGTACACTTAAAAGCTAAATTAGTCATAATTTTTAAAGACCCAGAATTTAAGATAACTGTAAAACACAGCACATCAGCGAAAGAAAAAACTTCACTGCCACACCACAAGGACCTGTTCTATCCCCACCCTATTCGAAATCTGCGTTAAAGCCGGAGGATATCAGCTCATACTCATACTATTCAGGTTGCAGACTCCGCATTCAATTCCAATAAATGTGAAAATAAAATTTTTACTATCAAGAACCCCAAACCCTCTTGAAGTAAATATTAATGGAACAAACACCACTTGAAATCATAGGGACAGCAGTAAGTACCTGAGAGTTTATTGGACCAAAAGCTCTCCTGGGATATGCATATAAACAAGATCGATAAGACCAACATGAATATATTGCTGTGAGATGTGGCATCAGCGAGCAATGCTTAAGTGAAACCGGTTCAAACATTTCAAAATTGAGTCCTGAGGTTAATAACAGTTGCCCCATGGTATGTGAGGATCCCCTGATTCATACTGACCAAAAAAAACCGAGGGCAGTTGACGCCGCCACCAACCCTACACAACACTGGAAAGAAGTATGAGCACCCACCCAAACCCTTCACTACGAGAAATTGCTGATCATCCACCACCACCACCCCGAAACAACCGACGTCTGAAAAGGAAAAAGCTTGGTGACTAGTGACTATTACATAAAATTTAAAAACTGTAAATAATGTAAATGCACTCCTTTTGCTTTATTCCCTACTACTTGTTAAATTGTAAATATTCCTTTCTCCATTTACTTATTATTTGTAAATTATTCTGTACATGCTCCAATACAGTGTAAATAAAATTAGTCTGGCACTGGACATAATTCCCTCATCATGTCCCACGGGCCTTGGCATAAGCATCCTATTTATTGTTATTTTGTTACAACAAAGTGTGTACAATACATAACAATAAAAATGGACATATTGGATATAAAGGTCGTTGTGAATAGGATACATGAAAAAAAAACATTGACGATGGTTCCAAAAGAGTTTTTGATTGTAGGACTTCGATGCGAATTTGAGTCGTGTAAGGGTTCGACACAACCCGTTTGTGAATGTATAACCCAAGGCGCGGACGAAATTAGCTGTTGGAAGAGAGATAATTTTGTAGTAGATGGGAGCAGTGGATTCTCCGAAGGGGGAAGTGACATGTTCACATTTTGTACGTTTTGTCATATTTCACCACTTGAACCACTGCCCAAGGGATGTGACATGCGTTGCAGATTTCTGGTTGAGATGATTGAACCTTTATAAGAGCGAAGGTGTTAAGGATCGTTTCAGTTAGATTAAGAAATCTGCTGTATAAACCATGTAGAGTATGCGCCCTAAGATCATTTCTTTGTTGTACCCCTTCCTCTGTTTTATAATCAGCAGGTGGAGAGACTTGTTTGAAGAAAGTAGTTGAATATATTTCCCTTGACGTTCGGATCACTATTGTTACCACTTCTCAAGGGATGTGACCTCGTTTTGCAAATTTCTAGTTGAAAAGGTAGTATCGGTAGTATCCTTATGAGACCAAATGCAATTGTTCATGCAATCGACCGCACGGGGTTGAATCGTTTCAGAAAGATCAAGAACGTCTGCGGTATAAATCGTGAAGAGGATGGCTCCTAAGATACTTCCTTCTCGTACCCTTGCATCTGTTCGATAACCGGCTAATAGAGAGAACCAATTACTTGAAAGTTCTGTCGGATAGATAGGATTTTTACTCTCAGGTACTAGGTAAAAGAATGAACTCTCTTAAGCTTCCGGAGAAGCCCTGACTGCCATACCCTTCCTTCAGGCTTCCTTCAGATTTAGGATACCTCGGAGCAACACAAGTTGAGCAAGGAAAGATCTACATGCACAAATCTTTATTTTTAACCTTAATTTTTTCTTCATAAATCTGTTTTAAATTTAAAAATTCAATGTTTAATTCCTTTATATTAAATGTCCAGAAATATTATCAGCGTCACTTGAGCTGTGTTTATACTACTTGCAACCCTCTAGTCTTGATGTACCTATATAGAGTTTTGAATTTAATAATTCTAATATCTCATTTTTCGCGCAGTTGGAATTACGATTTACTCACAAATTATTCCTTATATATGTTAAATACACTAATGAAAAACACGACTGTTTTTATTAGAAAATTTGACATAGGATTACATTTAATTTTTCTTTTCACTCATAGCGCGGGAGTAGGAAAGAAAAAGGAGGTATGGGACTCAATTTTGAAAAAAGAGGTGGCCCAAAGCCTTCAGGTTTAGATTGAATGTAGTGAACGTCGCATTCGCCAGGAAAGAAAGACGGCGGCGATAAATCAGTGATGAAACGCTATCGGGGAAACGCAGTAAATTGTACCGCTACAGATATTGAACCGAAAACAGAAATATTGCGAGGGTTTTTCCTCCCTTTGAAAACTGGGATCGGTCTGATTGAAAGGTTATTTTCGTTTAAATTCAGCCCCTCGGTTTTATAACGTTTGTACCGCTTCGAAAAGTACTCCAACCACAAAAGGAAACGTGTCCTGTTAATTTGGTAGCCCCTTCAAACTCGGGCGAAGCCGGGCTAAAACGAGTTACACGCCGAATTGCCCTTTGCCACGAAAACAAAAAAGATTGCCCTCAGAACGTTCGCGATTCAACGATTGAAACTTTGATTTCTTCCTTGATCTTTTGATCTAAAAAGATTTTTCGCGTTTAACAGGTAATACGCTTTCACATCAAAGCAAATTTCATCAGACGCCCAACCCTCCCTTTATTGCTTATTGAGATATACTATGAATAGACCTTGAACATATTGTTAGATATTGTCGAACAGGATTAAATCTATTCCATTCGAATTTAGATGAACAATTATATAAATATTAAAACTGTTAGTTTAGCAGAGTACATTGTATATTAATCTAGCAATACCTTTTGTAATATACCATCTTCTTGTTATAATCGCCTGAATACCCATTTTCCTCAATAGAAGGATCAGTGTGGCTTTGTACGTCGTACCAATAGAAGCGTGTGCAGTTCAAATCGTCCCGATTTTGTATAACGTTTCCGTTATTTAATCTATATATTTAATTATTTCAAATGTCGTTGACAATATTTGAAGACGTTTTGCATAATAGAATTTATGGAGTTTTCTGGGGAGTTTGTAATAATTCAGGTTATTCGTACCTTGCTAGCTGGTATAAAAATGGCACCATGTTCACGGATGTTATGGATTTTCGATATTCTGGAGTATGCTAAGGATCTAAATAGATTTAGAAGCTCTAACGTACAAGGTAAACATTAATTAACGGTCGATACAAAGTAAGTTCAGTCAAATTGAGGACGAAAAGTGTCAAAAACCGAGGAAAAAGCTTTTAACTTAGCTTAGCAATTTTAGGCAAAACTGAAATATACGTACTCATTATAACCAGATTCTATACCTGCCTTTTAGAATTTTAGCTTTTAAGTTGTATTTAGGTCGTTCAGCCAAAGGGTCTGTTTTACACAATTGCTGTGATTTGAAAGAAATATGGATAAGGTTGATGTATTCCATCTGTCATTCATGCTTGCATAGAAATAAAACAGGTAAATATTTTAATGTGGGAACACCACATATACACACATTCTTAAGGAGTCGTGATTCATGAAAACTTGTTCGAATTGTAAAATACTATTCAAAACATCAATTTTATTCTATTAGTGTAGTATTTAGTGACCGTTAATTTTGGTTGTATGGAGATCGTGAGATGCGTTCTTTTGTGACGTAGGTTTAGAAAAACATTTTCTTTGTTGTATCAACGTTTTTTCGTTGATTTTCGACCGCTCAAAACGGCATCTCAATCTCCAAATATTCATTTATTATATTTCTAAATATATAATTTTTTACATTTTATATCTCAAAAATAAACACTTTGACTTTACTCTTCACCGGTTAACACGAGACGAATAACGTAAGACGATATTTCAAATAGCGTTCCATTAAACCTGCGCATGCGCACTTCAATCGATTTAGCGTACCGTTTACGCTACCGTCAGTACAACCTCCCTAATATATGTTTTCACGCTAACATAGGTGATTACTGTAGTATAAAAACCTCATTCATATCATTCCGGATTAATTGAAAATCAATAAATCTCGCGAGATATGTCCATCTAATTATTTAAATAACGTAATGATTACTTCTTTCAACTAATTAATCCTTTTATATAATGTATTACTTGAAATGAACAGTTAGTGTCACGAGTGGGATCCGAACCCACGACCTTCGGCTAGATACGCCGCTTCTCTGACTCTTGAGTATCGTGACTTCGATCCACTCGGACACTAACTTATCTCAACCTACCTTTCGAATTTTCCCTATTTTCTTTCCATTTTTCAAACGTCGTGTAATCAGGATTCGATTCTCGGCGGCATATGAAGTGGCCACGGAGAGCTTTAGTGAAGTATATTTAGATTTACACATTAAATCTATTATAGTTAGTCGTCTGATTGACCAAATTAGGTCGTGGGTTCGAATCCCGCTCGTGGCACCTTCATTTCGACCAATACCTTACATAAAAAGATTAATTGTAAGAAGTGGGTCAATCAGTCCTCAAAATATAATGTAATTATGACTATTTATTAGTTTGTCTATTACCTATTACCACTTTTTCGGCTTTTTAATAATAATTCAACAGTCAATTTTGATTTTAATTTATTTATTATTTTTTATGACAAGTGGGTTTCAGTTGAAAAATTACTGCCACAAACAATTAGAAGTCACGAAAGGTCAATTGATAGAGCGCCGGGGTACTGATCCGGATGTCCTGGGTTCGAGTCCCCCTCGTGATTAATTTTTCAACTCAACCACCTTGCATCGAAAATAATAAATCGATTAAAATATTAGGATCAAGTAAAAACATGAACCAGTCAATTTTGATATTGGGAAAAGTAATACATTAATCACCAAATATATTTTAGTATTCCTTTTGTACAAGAACTCATCCATTCCGATCTAAAAGTTTCACGGCACGTTTACGGTTCACTCCCAACCCCTTTCGATCTTTTTTCTTATTTCAACCAAGAATCTCCTAAACCTTCCACGAAGGCTGAAACGATATTGGCCAAGTGATCTCTTGAAAATATGTTAATATATAGAAAGACGATGAATAGAATATTAAATTTGTTGACTCCTTTCAAACATATTGACATCTTGAAGTCCTAATTATTAAATAATTAAAGAAAATTATTTCGGTTTACATCAGTATATAGCGTTATGCTTGTTTAATTATTCTTTTGTCAATGTTAGAATTTTTTGCTTCTGAGATTTGATAATCTAAACTTGCTACCTAAATTGGTGTAATTTAGTTTGTAATTGTCAGTTCGCTGTCAGTCACATGGAAGGCAAAAATAAGCATTTTCGACAGATTTTATTTTTTCATTTTCCTAAAGGCAAGAAGCGGCTGAGGCTCATAAAGAGAACTTTATGGTGTGGATTGTTTGAACAGAACGAACGTGTCAGAATTTGTTTAAAAATTTTCGTTCTGGAGATTTTTCACTGAAACAAGGCAAACGTTCTGATCGACCTTCTGATGTTGATGATGACGAAATGAAAGCCATAATTAAATCGAATCGTCGTTAATTAAAAATTTTAAATTTAACAAAAAACAGACTGGAGCTTGCGAATGTCACGATGATTGATGAAATCGAACACCTTCGAAGCTTAGAGAAGACATTTGAGAGCTACTTACCTACAGCTGGTATATACAGTGCTACAAGACCATGAATGGGTGGTCAAACCGTTTTGTTTCGACAAAGCCAACCATCCTATCTTCAAGCGAATACACTTGACATTTCTTTAGGCATCACCTTGAATCTACTTTCGAGTTCGACACTTACACCCATTTTTTGGAACCGTTGGAAAACAAAAAATTTCAACCGCTCGTTAAAAAGGTAAAACTTGTTCTTCGCCTATTTGCCAAGGGTTATGCGAGTACGGATTTTCTTGCTATACAGCCACTACAACTAAATACCGAACCTATCTCGATACTAAACCCGACATCCTTCTCCGTAAAACTTAAAACCAACATATTGTACATCCAAATTGTGCATGTTAAACCAAACTCACTCTTTCCATTAATTCATTAATATTCAAATTATGTCTTGAATTTGGCTCAAGTTTACCTACTTATTTATTCCGTTCTGTCCAATTTGATTGTATGTTCCAGATTTTGTAAAAAAAAGTTATGACAATCTAATGTTCGTTTTCGTGGTGATATCCACATCCACTCCATCAGTTAATTTATTTAACTTACTACATACTATACGTATTTTAAATATTTGAATGAGAGAGGTCCGCCCTTGGTTTTGTTCTGTGAAAGGGGTCCGATTGCTAAAACGTTTGGGAAGCGCTGGTATAATATAATACAGAAGATTCGTAATCGAGATTTAGATTTCATTTTTACTAAAACGTCCAAGGTTGACAAATTACAGTACTATATTTCAAAGGAATTAATCCGTTGGATTTTTTTGTATATTTGAGAAAGGACCCCTGTAAATCTCCCCCGGCGTTTTCGGACGTTACGGGATCTCATATAAATGCGGCTTGCCGTTCACGTTGGGTTCAAAGCAAAACAGACTCGGAGGGAATAATCAGCCTCCCTCCGAGGAGGCCGGTCTCGTTTTTGCCTCGTTTCGCCTGTGACACGGGGCCAAACTTAGAAAGATCTGACCGCGAGATAGAACTGTTGTAAAACAGCAATATGTAGCTCGTATAATTGTGGTAGCTTGAACAAGGACGAACTCGGAAATTAATAGTTATACCCTTGTTTGCAGGGCACAACTTGTAATTAAACCGAGCAAAAACAAAACGGTGAAAAAGAAAAATAAACCTAGATTAGCACGTGTCCGCAATACTCGTTGAGATTGTTCTATTAAAGGTTAATCGCCGAAACATGTTTGTATTAGACGATCAAACATGTTCAAATCGACCAATGTATTTTTCCTCCAGGCGTCCAATAAACAATATTTTAAAGAATATATTATTGTCATTATTGTGTTGTACATTTTATTACACGTTACCGAGCACGGCAGCTAGTATTTGTGTTCCCTGTTCCGATTCTTAGAGGAAACTAGGTTGTTCTATAGTATATAGTAATAATAGTTGTCTGTACCTAGCTTGTGTTAAGTGTGAATGTACTTATTAGCGTGAACGTGGATGTGAGAGGGTATATGGCAGAATATCGAGTACCACGTCGACTTCAACTAATAATGGAAGAATTTCGAGAATTCCACCGCCCTAATTGAATGTCTGACATATAAATAAGAGATTATATTATATGGGAGCTGGCCTCTTGCCTATGCATTGCCACCAGTGTTGGTATATTGTGTATCTCCTTTTTTGCTTTAACCATAGTTCCTCGTTAAGCTCCTGACTCCAAAGCTTTTTCAAGGGCTTCCGTGTGTGTCCTTTGCGTCCTGGCTTTTGCGTCAGGCCTTCGCACCAATAGAGGACATGTTCCGCTTTTCTTCTATTTTGGCAATATCTGCACAGGCTTGTTTCTGCCACTCCGAGTCTAAGCATATCCCTCCGGAGGCTGGAGTGGCCCATCATCAGTTCAATTATTATAGTCCAGTCTTAGAATTAGCACTTCTGCCGTTAGTTTCTGCGATGATCAACGATAAACTTTTTGCATGCCTTTGTCCCAGGCTATATTCCCATTGAACGGAGAATTTATTTTTAATCCATTGCCTTGTCAATGAATCCGCGGTTTTGGCACTTCCGTAGGCCACAAAAAGGTTCTGGGCCAATATCCCTCATGGGCCGGACGGATAACACTGAGGTCTACTTCCGGACTACCAACAGCCGGGAGTGGGCTATTTTCAAGCCTGCCGGCAATTTACTTTAAATAACATAAGTTGGAATTGCCGATGGACTCACAAAAGCGAATAGGGTCAACTCGGCACATGTGCGACAAATCCAAATCCCAAATTATTATTTTACTTTATTTATACAACTAAATTTATTTCTAAAATATGTACATACAAGGGAGCTTAAAGTTCTATTTGTACCTGTTTATGCCAGAGAACATTTTATTCAATTCTAATTTTGTTTATTTGTTCAACTTTCCATGGAGATGAAAAACAATAAAAAGATCTCAGGGTCCAGCTGGCCCGTTAGTAATAAAATTGAGGGCGGACGAACGTGTTTGTTTAATTTTTTTTTATCTCGATCTGTAATCGAAGTTACAATTTACGGGTAGACCTCCGGAGTACGAAGTTGTTTGTTTTTTCTTCGCCCGCTCATCGCTGTGAATTCACGATCATTCTTCCCTGCACATCATATTGCTGTTCACAGGTCAGACCTTTCCCTTCGGCTGCCCACGTCTTCAAATAATAAGAATTTATTTTGAAGTTTTGTTTTCTTTAATTCCTAACTACAGTGTAAACATTTAAAATCAAGCTTTTTGTGTAACTTGGTTAATTTCCTATAATAGGTCTGTCACTATTCGCTTTATTAGTTTTAACATTATTGTTCAATTTATGTAAATTAAATTAACCTGACCGTCCAATGTATGTATATTTAGTTTAGTTTTTATTCACAAATTATTTTACGTTCTCTCCAACTTATAAATGATGTTACAAACTGAACCGGACCCAGTATGTTTTTATTTTAAATTCGCACTTTAAATACATGAAGAGAGTTACAGGTTTACCATCACACAGGCTTCCAAAGATCATGGCGTGTGAAATGTGGAAAAAAGGACTATTTTGGGTATTTGGATTGAAGGCTCGTAAGCATGATGATTCCAACGCTTTCCTTCATCATAATTTTTGTGACACTCATGCACTTGAAAATAACCTCCACTCTTTAGTTATATCTGTTAGTAATCCCTAAGAGAAGAGTTTTGAGGGCAAGAACCATGATGTCTCAACATTACACACTATACAGGAATCTAAATCCGAATACAAAGTGTGCTTAACTACAAAAAAAAGCCAAGTTTAGATACTGGTCCATCAGATGGTTGGTGAAGTTAAGGGGTGAGATGCTTAACCTGAACTACAAACCGTACAAGCTTCTACGAGACGAATGTCTTTGTAACCTGAAAGCAAGGGAGGACATTTTCCTATAGCTAAAAAATAGCTTTGTCCTATACTTTCTAAATATAAAAGATAATTCTTCGGATACAGTGAACTTATAAGAAAGAATTTTTTAAGTTTGTTGGATGGATCCAACTGGGCTGCATTGGTGGAATACACCAAGACAGCCAGGATATGCATGAAAGATTATATTGACGGATAACACTGTTTCTACCCTATCTATTATTCGACGTTATTATTTTTTAATTTTTTATTATGTGTAATCTATTTTTTCTAGGGTTTATGGCATTTAACTAATTCATTATATTATATTTTATTTAATTACTTATGTTATTTCGGGAAATGTGAACTTTTTAAACTATTTACAATATTTTATAAGACAGGATTGTATCACTTTGTTATTATGATTACCATTATCGCTATTATTATTATGTTCTCACCACCTACCGGCAGACGGAGAATCCATGCCGTATTGTTTATTTTTTATTGAGTACATTGTGTTCACTTTATTATACAAGTTTGCTTACTTACTATTATTAGTTTAGTTTAATTTAATCCATCTTTCTTCATATCGCGCCCAACTTCTGTCAGGGAGTCAACGTGGAGGAACAGGTTCCGGCGAACGAGCAAAGGTAAGGAGCGTTGCTGCCAATTACGGATAGCCCCTTCTTCCAACACAGTACCTTTAAAATAAATTGACCGAAATTCCATAAAATGATAATACTACTGACACTTGATTTTTGTCGATATTCATTGGTGTAAAGGAATTTTTGACTTAAGACGTAAATTCAATGTTTACCCCATTGATTGATTATGCTACCCCGTGGGAATTTTCCCCAGTCGAGGTCCGGTAGGCGGACTGAAACATAAAATGCTTTTAAATAAAAGGCCTTTTTCTCTCCCGCTTTCTTCTTCATCCGTCCTTTTACAAGAATATAACTACATCGTTGTATAAAAAAATTAAAATAACATCACACAAAAACTAGGCTTTTAACTGGATTATACATTTTTAAACATCATTTAATAAACAGTAAAGTACTGCATAAATTAGTTATTTGTTTTTTTAATGCACAATGTGTTTGCGTGGCATTGGATCATTTTTTCAGGTTAAACCGGATTTAATACTATAACTAAATTATTGGATTGTGTATTTGTTTGTCTAAGATAAATTTGGTCTAGCCCGTTCTCACTCGGTTAAACCACTCTCATCGGAGACAACGGACCCAAGCTCCCTAAATTATTAGCATATAAACTATGAAGCATAAAGAGTAGATACATGCCGTTTCTATTAAATTACTTCGGTCTATTGAATCCTTGGTTTAAAACAGTACAAAAGACACAAAACAACAAAAAATACGAACGTATGATTACTTTTAATAAATTAATTTTAAAAAGTGGATTCATCGCAGGTATTAATATCCAAAAGAAATAAAAATCATTTATTTTTTAAGGGGCAACAAACCCTTATCTTTAGAGAGAGAGAGAGAGAGAGAGAGATGCCAAAGTCTGGACATTTATGTCAAGTAAATCAAGTTCCTTAACTATCAGAATTTTATTCGATTTTCAATTTTATTCTATAAATAAAGATACAAATTGCGTAAGCACCCTCGTAAATGTATATTAGAGGGGGAAAAATTGAAAAATTTAACCCAAGTTGATTGAAGCCGGAAAATGTTTTAATAAAATCACCCTCTTCTTTTTTACCGGTCATCGTATCCAAATTAAGGGTTATTTCAGTTTAAACAAATATTTACGAACCGTTTAAGCTAACATAATCGAACGTGATTTATCAAATGGAGCAAGTTCTGCTTGTGATAACTATCAACACAAAACTCAAACTATGAGAAATGTTATGAAAAATATTTATGAGCGATGCACATATGTTCCACTAGTAATACATCATGTACAATACAAAATAGACATTTTCCTCGAAGAAAACCTAACTCATACGTTTATCGATAATGTAATGAAACGTGTTGTTTGTTCCCCTATCTTGATCTCGGACGGGAGGCACAGCATTTACTTACTGCCGCAGGCTCAAAATGCCGTTTCCTTTACGAATAAAAAGCAATGAAAAATTTGGATATCCGGAGCAGGGAAAATCGGATAAGTGGTAAGTTTAAGATACTCGTTTAGGTTAGGTTAAATTGGGCAATGCTAATCTATAACGATTTAATGCGAGTTTTTTTATTTACATTTTCATACATTTTCTAAATCAATCTTGGGGTGAAAGTAGTGGCAAATAAATGTTTTTTTTTTTAGGAAAAGTCAAAGTCGATTGGAATCGGCGAGAAATGATCCGGCAAGTAAAAAAGAACGTAGAACGAAGTGTGAAGGCTGTATTCCATCCGTGATTCCTTACCGTCTACGGAACGACTGTGATCATGGTGGACAGATGATTGATACGTCGTTTTCCAGGCGAGGCTGCTCCTCGTCTGTAACATCGTATAGTGAAAATTCGAGTAACTTCTGCTCTTCTTCGACAAATTCCTCCGAGGAAATACTCTATACGACTGAATACTTACACGGCATCCAATGTAGAACGAAGAGAGTCGAACGCATTCCACCTTTTCTACTTAAACCGCCCATTTCTCCCAAACCCGATTTTCACCTGTATATTTCCTCTCAGAAAAATCGGCCTAAATCGTTATGCAGTAAAACGAGAGCTGCCACGAAGAGTGAGGACAGCCTTACCGCATACGAGAAGCCCTCAATTTTGTGTCCGGACATTGAAGTGATCAGGGTCCCGAGCACGTCTCGCCACATCGAAGCTGGAAGACAGAAATTCAGGAGAACCTGCAGTGAAGAACGAGTGTCGTTTCAGGAAGAATGGTTGAGACCGCAGTTCACCAATACGTTAGCAGATACGGCTTACGCCGATCGACAGGGCTCATCCAGTCCATTGGACGAAAGGTTCCGCATTCCGTCTCACCCGGGGAACCGAAACGAACGCCAGTTGAATATTCGTGAAAACAGCATTGTCTGTGACGAACGGTCAAATCAATACAGCCGCATAGAAAACAGAAATGTCGAAGATCGTTTTGAGGCAAAGGCTTGTGGGTTGAGTGAATTCACGCCTCCGCCGGAATTCTGCGACGATCGACTGTTTTTACTTTCGATACTCCCAACGTTAAAAAAGATGGATTACGACAGTAAAATTAACGCCAAGGTCGAAATGATGAACACACTTCAAAAAGCGGCGGCATCTCCACTTCGGCACCAGGTACAACAGCCCACGTCGGTCTCTCCTTCTTCTCCGTCGAGATCACCAGACAGGAGTCTGTTTTACGGATTGCAAAATCTTAAAGAATCCTACAAAGAACTGTGTTCGCGTCTACAAAGACTTCAATAAATATATTTGACAATTCACTGATAAACAACGGATTTGTGATTTCTCTTACAAACTCTATTAAAATTGAATATAACAAATTTTAAAGTTAACGTACTCAAAGAACATATCGCTTAAGAAAACATGTGTTAAAATAAGCAAACCGTCGAACTACGTACAGATTATATTGATCAAATGATGATGACACTTTAATCACACTAATGTGTCTTAAAAAATAAGTCTATAAGTTTTAGTGTTGTTGAACTTAGTTTTTGTTGTATTATTTATTTTTTGTTTTTAATGTTGTTTTTTTGATTTCGTACAAAAACAAAAAAACTTCAAAACCTTCAATACAAAATTGTACATAAAAGACTATTTTAAAATCCTACTATGATAATGATAAATATAGGTGGTTTTATAGTCTGCAATATTTTCCTTATTTTGCTTGAATATTTTATTTTGATAACGGCCAGATGATAATGTTCGGGACAAAAGCATGTAGCAAGCCAAATTGATAGACTTGTCAGAGTTCCAGCGGCAAGATGTCAAGAAAAATGAGCAAGACTAAAAGCCCGGAAAGGTAAACAAACAGTACAAAAATTTCTATTTTGTCCAAAAATAAAAGTTGGCTCGCTGAAGGAAAGTTTACGGCTATACGACTAAGCATTAAGTTGCTCGTGTGTACCGGATTCACATGTACGGTTTAGACGTTAACAAGGTGATCATTACTGTAAGGTAAAGGCCCCGCGTTCGAATCCAGTAGCCCTGCATTCGAACCCGGCAAATTTACAAATGGGCTTTTGTTCAATAATACCGGCACTATGAGGGTTCAAATAATTTCGTAGTTGAAATATCCTCGTTAAAAAAAAATATAAAAAATAAAATTAGCCAGTTCTTTGTTTCATTATAGTACTCCGGTCAAAATACAACATATTTTCGTATATTATCATACATTTCTAAAAAAATTAAAATTTTTTCCTCGCGTTCATAAAAATTTATTCCCGAATGGTTCGAATGCTGACAATTATTTTCTAAATTATACGTATTATGGAATGCATTAAGGTAAAATTTCTTGTGCATACATGCAAAATGGTACGTTTAAAGCGGTTTTTGAACTGTGAGAAAAGTGTACCACTTAAATAAAATTAAATCTCAAGAATGGAATATTATTAGTATAACTGGTTAAAAATGGGTCACTTGACAACCTTTTTTATCATTAATATTGTTTTCCGTACGAAAATTTACCCATTTGGCAATTTTTTGGTAGCGATCAATACAAGATCTAGCAAGGATCTGTCAGACCAAGGGATAAGGATAAGGGGAGGAGCCATTGTTTTATTTTTTATCATACACCTCTCACTTTACGGCATTACATGAAATTACATATCTCATTTTATATTTACATCTAAATGAAACACATTAAAACTTCATGAGTTATTGAATCAATCCGTCTACTCTAAAAAAAAAATTTACGATCAAAAATTTTTAGTTACACTTTTTCTTCGAAAATTCGCTTTTTGCCGGGGCCATCGCAGTCGCGTTGGCCAATGGGACCTGGCCTGTTGGACACTGTCGCACTTGAAAGCAAGTGGTCCACTCTTTGCGGTATGATCTGAATTCGGTGTAGATATTCCGCTACTGATTGATTGATATTTTCCAGGGTGTGTATACTGCGCCCTTTAAGAGCTATTGTATCCCCGTTCTCTGCCTAGAGCACATCGGTGAGTCCTATTTCATCAAGAAACTTGATTAGTAGGCCCGGTTTTATTGGTTGGAGCTCTTCTATGGTCTCATTGTTCATCCCAAAACACTTCCTCCTGCGGGCTAATGTTGCTCCGCAGTTTGTTAGTAGATGTGTTGGTGTTTCTTCTGCTTCTTTGCAGAATCTGCCTGTGCCATCTTGGATTACTCCAATTTTCTGTAGGTGTCCATTTAATCTACAGTGTACTGTTAGGATTCGCAGTCTATTCCTGCCTCCTTTGACACATGCTGATTTCTTTCTTTCCGAAGTTGGTTAGAAGATTCTTGGATAGTTTATATCCAATAAGTGAATTCCAGAGTTCCCTTATTTTCTTTTTGTCCTTCTGTCTGCTATAATCGTTGATAGTGTGGATTCCTATGCCACAGAAGGGTTCGAGTCCTGTCAGCGGTGTAGCTGCCCTTTCTTAGTGTCCGCTTTCTCATTGCCTTCTACTCCCATATGTCCTGGGACCCAGCAGAGGCTTACTTTATTCTGCGCACCTAATATGTTTAATTTTGTTTTGCAGTTCAGCACCTTTCTTAAACTAATGATATTTGAACTTAGTGCTTGGATGGCTGTTTGGCCATCTGACATCATAACTATATTCTTGTTGTTGTATCCTTTATTTAGGTTGAATTGGACATATATTTCTATTGCGTGAATCTCAACTTGGAAGATACTGGTGTGTTTTCCCCTGAGTTCCGAGTATTTGGTGCCTGGCCCAAATACTCCTGCTCCTGTACCTTCTTGTGTTGTGGACCCACCTGTGTACCAAAGGATAGTGCCATTTGTAAAGGAGTTATTTTCTTTTCTTTCCGCTACTACACCGTGTCCAATAAGTATTTGCGTCCTTCTTTGGTCGATTTTTAATTCCCGATACGAAGTCTTGGTGATGTTTGGAAAAAATTCTTCGGTAATTTTCCTCTTGACCGAAGTCCTCCACGAGTCTTCCCGTGCCATCTGGCTGAGTTCTCTTATATTCTTTTTGAATAGCTGTATTGAATGTAAGAGGAGCCATTTTTTAGAATTCGTTTAATGCTGTATTAGGAAGTCACGAGGCCACTGCCTTTTTAGGCGGCGTGGAGGATTGTTAGCGGACGTCCTCGATTATGGAAGGAGAGTTTGGAGAGAAGTTGTGGAATCGTTTTTGGATCAGGTTCTTTACACTATCTAAGTCTTTGTGAATGAATTATAGAAGGGAGCACATAGGACTTTTGATTGAACGTACTTTATTGTTTTGATGTTGGGTGGCTTGGCTGAACCCCACAGCTCGACTCGATAAGTTCAAATCCGTCTAATTGACGTCTTGTGTTTTGTTAGTTTGTGTCCGTTGTTGTGTGTACGCTTTGTGGATTTGGACCCTGTATCTTCGGTTCAGTTTTTGTCGTTTTTGTTTTGTGTTTCATGCAAGTCTACTGTACAAATAGAACTTAAGGTAATAGAATTTGTTAGGTGGGAGGATTACCTCACTGTGTACACTGGTGGGCTGATTCTTCTAGGTGTGCATGTCATCTGCTTTTTTGTTCATTTAGCTCGATGCGCCACCAAGTGCTGCAAGAATAGGGTCAGGATTGCGTCCGCGAAGATCATGATGTGGATGTTATGGTTGGTATGTAAGCGGTGTATACTGTGAAGAGGATTGGTCCTAAGATTTGGGAACGCCGGCATTGACGTCTGAAAATGTAAAGCCAATTCTCACCTTGAACCAGCGAACCAAGCGGTTTCAGGATGAAGTAGTAGGTGTGGGAAAGAATAATTTTCGATTTGAAAAGAAGACCGGGTGCCACACTATGCCAAATGTCTCTGCAACATCTACAAAATCTGAGCAGTAATGCTTATTTTCTAGGGCAGAGGATATTGGGTCAACTATTTGTAACCCGTGCTGAAATGGTGGATGGGGATGGGGCTAGGATTGGTTATAGGTCTGTATGTAGATTAGTCGCTATGGGATTTGTTTCGCTTGGGAATTGGGGTTATGATAGAAAGTGTACGCTGGTTGTGGAAGTAGGTTGTGTGAATTATGATTGTGCAAATGTTGTGATGTACAATTGCTTTTATTAAGTAGGTTTTTATAAATTTTGGGACAGTTATGAGGTCGTGTCGTGGGGATTTCTTAACTGGGAGGCAAAAAATTTCCGAGAGATAGATCGGATTGGGTGGTGCTGATAGAGGAAAGAGGATCAAGGAATTCAATTTAATAGGTTTGAGGGCTAGTTGAAAACAAAACTTATTTACTAAACTAAAATATAAAATTCATCTAAATCAAACAAACATGCATTCAGGACTGATTGAAGTGGTTAGAGCATGAGTTACTCAATATAACGCAAATGTTACCAATAAAATCAAATAAACAAACATACAACTTCTCATTGGCATGTAAAGTTTTTATTTTTAATATTAAGGGTAAAAAATTTGCTGTTAATCATTATATCGTCGTCCTCAATTTTCCAGATCCCAACAGGACGATGATCTGGATTCTGATTCTAACAGTTTAACAAAAACTGATGAGAGTGGCAAACAAGGTAACTATTCTTACGTACGAGGCACTCAAAGTGATTCACCTAGGAAAAAACATTCATTATTAAATTCGGAAAAAAGTTCATCAAAAACTGAGAAGGATACATACATTACTTCACCGACTAAAAACACAACTCTAAAGACATCAAAAAAAGCCAGTAGTTCCAAATATCATGAAAAAGAACCATCGACCAAAAGGGAAGGACATGCAGATTCTGCGACAACGATAGCATTTGATTCTGAATTGGAGCACTCTTCAGAAGAATCTCAAGAAGATGAACCGGAATCTTCAGCCAAGAAAAGCCATTCCCACAAAGAAGAGACACTTGATAATCCAAGAAGTAAATTTATTCCTGAACAAAAAAAAACGGGGTTCGATAAAAGAAAGAAATCTCCAAAAACTAGACAGGCCCATGAAAAACAGTATGATAACAAAAAGAAACATGCCAAGAAAAAATCACCAGAAGATGACAACAGAAAGAAACCGTTAGAAAAGCCGTACAACGTCAAATGTAAATTCAACACCTGTCAATGCCATGAAGAGCTCCAACCCAAAACTGATGCAAAACAAGGGCAAGATAAATTAGTTTTATGTGTACCATGCGAACAAGATCAAAAACATGAAAAATCAAACTTCAAGTTTGTCACTTCTTCAAATGATATGAAGCAACTTCGCCCAATACACTATTGTTGTTATGTCCAAACAGAAGAAAAACAAGAAAATGAAAAAAGAGTTCCGATGAACAATAATCTTCCATTGCATGCTTCAAAGTCAGATGGATTTAGAAGAGGTCCTCAAAATGACGATTTAATGTTTATATTTGATCGAAAAACTCTTCCACACTCAGACCCCTTTCCATTACAGAAAATATGTCAAGAACGACAGGCAGACATTATTGATGTAAATAAGGTTAGAAAATGCACTACAAGGAGAGTTCCGGCTGGATACAATTCTTTAGAAGAGAGACAATATTCAATGGAACCTATCAGAGAAAGACCAACAATATCTAAAATTAACGTGTGCTCTAGAGAAGAACACTTTGAACCCAAAGGATACAAGAGTGCACAAAGTATCGAGAACGACAGTAAAGAAGATGAAGATAAACTCTTTTTACTTTCTATGCTGCCTACGTTGAAAAAGCTAAACGATCCTATAAAAATGGATGTAAAAATAGAAATGATGCAAATTATGCAACGATCAGTTTACCCAAATTTACAATATGGTGACTTCTATCCCATAGAAAGATGCATGTAAATCTTTATGACAAAAAAACGCAGAAAACGTACTGCCAAAGAAAAGAATAACATAATTTGGCAGTTCTTGGTCAAAGTAGGATTTCTTTGAAATTTTATCTGTTCTGAAAGTGTTTTATTTCTTTGTGTTATTCTATACTCACCACTCTTATTATAATCAGATGTTAAAGGGAAAATAAGAACTCATAATGAAAATGACATTTTAAAGTATGTTTTAATTTATGAAAATAACAATAAATACTTTTTTTCTCTATTTTTATTAACATTATGATAATAAAAAATCTAAACTTATCTCCATTCAAAATTGTAATCATTTGGTAAAGGCATATTTACAGTATAATGTTTTTCATTAAAAAAAGTCTTACAAAACATTTTATTTCAAAACGTTAATTGCCTAGAATAGCGATAAAAAAGCCAACATAACCCAAAATCCAAATGGGTATTAAGGAGTCATAATTGATAGTATTAGTTATTTTTAATTAATTATGCTTTTATATCTAAGAACTTGAATGAGATGAAAAACTAGTGCTCAAAATGCCGTTCCTTTAACCACTTAAGAAGCTATTAAGTCCCTCTCATGAAACTAAATCTTTCACCTCGACCAAGAACTGATTATAATTAATTAAAAAATTTTAAAAATGTATGCCTTGTAGTAAAACAATGCTGAGGAATTTAAGTCAAACTTTCAACTTTAAACTTTTATCAGAAATATATATACATATATACATATAATCACTTTAAAACAATTTAATCACTCGTATGTTATTATTATCATTTAAGTGTTTGTTTTTAAATGTAAGACTCGACCACATCACATAATAAAGTTTTTAACCTAAATGTTTGTATTGTGAGCATACAATAAATACAGAAAAAAGCTTTACCAAAATTATCACCAGATATTACATACACACAAAGTATATTCCATATGATTGTATATATACATATTAAAAAAATCAATACTCAGTTCCTTTGTCAAGCTTTTGAGGAATCACCTTCATAAGGACTTTGATATCTTTTCTAGTGATTTACACATATCAATGTAGAATAGAAGGGTAGTAGATCTTGCCCACTCTGTTAAGCTAAACTAAATGGTTGAAGCCATATTTTTTAATACTGTAAGTGAATGTTTGCATAAATCATTAGAATTAGTTTCAAATTGATGATGAAGGGGATTCCTCAAAAGATTGTTGAATGAACTGAGGGTTTTCTTCCTTGCAAATTCATCTTATCGTTGATTTTTTTTATTTACAATTATAATATTAAGGCTGACATCAATCATATCAAGGCATATTCCACATACAATGTTAAACCCATTGTGAAATATATACATTGCAAGTTTTATGTCATTGGTTTTACAGGCAGTTTCAAGATAAACATTCTTTGCGATTTTTCTGAAAGTACAAAAATTAATCATTATAATGATTATTATCAATGACATACTTTTTTTTTAAATATGGATTAACTAAAAAAAAAATTATAAAAGATTACTCGCTAAGGTGCTGTGAGTGCAGGATTATTTCGTACAACTACATTTGATCCGACAATTGGCTCGACTGATAAGCTAAATGATGCAATGAAAACATTGATAATTGTTATAAGAAAAACACCAACAACAACATAATTATTGACAATATTTGCTTGTCTGAGTTTTTCTTCTCCCTTGAGATCATACCGTCCTTTAAATATAAGAAAAAGTCCAACTATCACCTGTAACATAAATTAAAAAAAAAAGTAGTTTTTATTTATTTATCATATCGAATTTACAATCAAAACTTAATTTTCTGAAAATAATTAACTATTTACATATTTATTTAAAGATTTTGCAACATTTTCTCGTTGGTAGAATAAAGAAAATATTTTTTTAAACTTACATCATACCAGACCACATCACACAATCTCCAAATAATCATTCATTAACGGTCGCTAAATACTACACATATTTACTTATGTTTTGATTATTGTAAATTGTCTAAACATAACGGAAAAATCTTACATGTCTATGCATGGGTGTAGATTTGTTATCAATAATTTGAAACAAACACTACAATAAGACTAAATTATGTGTAGTTCCAAATTAAATTTGGATATTTTACAGGGACTTCCGATAAATTAAACAATTACACAATATAACAACCTAAGTTTAAGTGAATTAATTAAATACAAATTGTAAAACAGAGTTACAATTAACGTGGAGGGAGGATGGTGAAATAAAGCATCACCATTACTTCTCCAGCAGTGTTTTTACGATTGAAGACAGAATGTTGATAAAAGTAACCCTTTCACTAATTTAGGTTAGATTATTAATACTGTGTTTAGCAATATCGAGTAATCCACCAACTAATCAGAAAAAGTTCAATGCACATAGGTATGAATGTATTTATTTGTTTGACTGACTTATCTGATTTAAGTAGGCTAGAAGTCTGCACGGATTTGGATCTGAAATGACCTAGATGTTGAGAGCCCCTGTTGAAAGGGAGGCAGCGATCTCCTGGGCATCTAGCTTAAGAGGGATACAAGCGTCTTAGCCAAATAACAGGGTAGGTAAAAATCTCAGCTGTATACACACTAAGGTCAGCACATCAGTGAGTGGGGACCCTTTGGGGTGAAAATCAAAATTACACTGTTTCATTTAATACATCTCTTCAGGCAACAAATAATATATTACTGTAATCAGAAATCAAGTCCCAGTGCTGCCTAACATAAAATTATCATATTTTTGCCTTTCAAGAGAAAGAACTCATACTTATTTATGAGGGGGAAAATCAATTTATAATTGAAATTTATTTCAGTTACCTGACAAGTTAATTTTAAGCTGTGTGCTATACATAACTAACCTCTTACAATTTTATCTATAGTTTACCCAAATTTGATTTTGATTTTCAGTGAAGGTTGTGCTTTCACTAGGTTGTTGTTCAGACAAGTAGGAAGGACAGACCAGAAATGATTGATTGTAATCAAACAAACAAAAAGAGAAAACATAAAATTTTATATTTTCCCTTAGGTTAGAAGTAACAATAAATCAAATAAATAGTGTTTTCCTTATAACCATAATATAGCTAAAGTTAAATTTAAATGAGGTTTTTGTACTAATGTGGATAAAATATGTCTGTAATTCATAACATAAAACCATCTCAAAGAAAAAATTAATGTTTATGGTTCATGTAGGTAATGAATTATGATTATTTTAATCAATTACGGTAGAACTCTTGGGCTTGTTGTTTTGAGTGTGATAACGCCTTTGTAAAACATGTTCTTTGGGGAAGACATTTCAACACGTGAATTGCAGTGTAATTCGACTACCGGGTGATGTGTGGTCTGGCTGGGAAGAGTGTGAAAACTATTCAGCATAAATGTGTCCAAAAAAAATCTGAACAAATGCTAGAAAAATAAAACAGTAAAAAAAGTCCTGTCCTAGCCTTCCTGAGTAAAGCCCTATATCACTAAAGTGACGAAGAACCCTATTGTAGAGTGACTTTCACTCAGTCTCCTGGCGACATTATGACACCGACATTATCATACTGGAGCCATTGAAAAAGGTTTAACCCGTCAGAATAATATCAATGAAATCAAAAAGGAAAAAGATTAACTGAAAGCCATCTTTAAGGGTAACAGAATGGAAGGGAAAAATGCCACATTTGTGGAAATGGGATTAATAAGTACAAGAATAAATGCATTATTTAATGTTTATTTTGACCATGATAGCATGTAATTGCCTGCAACTAATATAAAAAGATAATGAATTTAATTTTAAACTAAATAAATTGAGTAGTGCGTTAAATTTGTCCATCAGTGCATTATTCTTTCCCAAATTGTTAATAAACCTACTCTCTTCAATCTTTATTTTTCTTACAAATTTGGTGGAGGTACTGGGTAGCTCATTTCATTAAATCCAAAGCAAGTTTGTAATCAATACTATCATGCTTATAAAATGTATGAATCAAAAACCATTTTTAGGTTTTGTCCATATCAACGTCAGAAGGACATTCTTTGCAATATCACTTCCTGTAATGATAAAATATATTGATAAAAATAACCCATCTATTTGATTATCTGATTCGGCCACCACATCCACCAGAGAACCCACTGGCGAATGTAATTTTGTTATGTAAACAAAGGTACAATTTTCATTTGGAAAGAAGCTAGCACGTTTCCATTCTATGTTATGAACTTCAAAGAAGATTAATGTTTCATTGTATACAATATTATGAAAACCTTTAATATTGTAACTTTATATTAAAATTCAGGGATAAGGTCAATTTGAAATAAAACACTCAATTCCTTTGTTGATCTTTCAAGCAAAATATCTCCTTCGTAAGAACGTTGAATCTATTATTAATAATTTACACTTCCATTTAAGTCAAATATTTAGGACAAGACAGCAACATATAATCCCCTTCACAAAGAAGACAACAATTTAACAGAGACGAAATCTGTCTGGGCCATCAGCATTATGCTAACCTTATATAAGACTTTACTGGACCACACTGGCTTTAGGGATATGTGTGTTTCTGTCAAGCCATCAAATCCAGCACATCAATTCTTTCCAATCAAAAGTCTTCAAACAAATTGTCAAAGCTCCTTCCTATGTCAGTAATCTTACTATCCACAAGAACTCCAACATTTTTTTTATTAATAACTGATCTATTCCCATTTCTAAAAGTTCATATCCTAACCCTACTGCTCAAGCCGACTCTACACATTCCCATCTCGAAAACCCTCCACGCCACCTTAATGGCCTCAAGACCTCCTTGTCCCTTAATCCCTCACTCAGGCTGCCAACATTGGCTGATTTTTCATGGCATGTGTCTTCACCGTGCAGCACAAGCCTTTGTGTTAGTGATGTGACCATGTGAAAGAACATTTTGTGATCACATTTTTAGTGCCAGCATTGGCTGATTTCTTATGGCATTGTCCTTTGGGTGCAGTACTGGCCTTTGTGTTAGTGATGTCACCATGTAAAAAAACATTTTGTAATCACATTTGTAGTATGTATTAATGTGTGTAGGGTGCAAATAAAAAGGATTATGATTGCAGCCCGCTGTTCATTATACTAGTACAACATAAATGGCTGTTTTTTCCTTTTTTTCGTTTATGTGATAATTCAAAGACAAATGTTTTTACAGAGTTGCAGAGTGCGTATATTTCACGATGAACAGCCTCTAAAAAATACAGTTTCGTGCCTGAAATCTAATTATTCAGTTACACCACCGCATAATCTATAGTTAAATCTCAATTGCGTGATACAATGTAACAGACAACAAAATTTATTTAAAACGAAAAAGCCAATTTATGCATTGTATGATTTGTAATCTTGGTTCTGTAAGAAAAATGTGGAAATTTGACGTGTCTAAAGGATTAAACTTAAGCTTGAAACCTTGTTGATAGGCACCAATCTTCCCGGTCCGTCAATTCCCGCTGTATTTTTTGTTTGTCTTACAACACGGACGCGTTGCGCAAGCGGATAAACTTCAGATTACTTCAAGGAAATGACAGAAAAATGTCAGAAATCAAACGTCTGACTAAGAAACCACTTTTTTGGCTTAACGACTAATGACAAATACCTGCAAAACTATACTGAGAACGATGAGCGTAAGGGTAACGTAATACGTCGGGGCGTAACTTTGAAATTGGATTAGGTATCTCAGTTGGTTGGCATTGGCGGTGATCAGGGCGATGTCCATCATTCCCTGAGCCACTGTTTTTTTAGCAGCGTACGTGCTGTACTGCGGCACCTTCTTACCCACCATTCCGATTTCGCCTTCCTCTTTCAAATCTTCCATCTTATTTCTGAAAATTAAAAAAAAGTACAGTAAAGTATGTATTCATACATTTTAATAAGAATGTTTAAGATTAGTGAATGTAAGCAGAGGTTATCGATTAACTTAATCAAGAAATTCAATAAAACGCGAACGCAGAACATGAAGCAAACGTCCGTTCGTGGTTATCACTGTTTTTATTCCATTCTCAACATATTTTAAAATATAAATGTATATGTTTTAGTCAGCCCTATTAACCAGATTAATTATTTTAATTAATTGAATTTTAATTAATTATTTTTTATGTAGTTGAGTCGAAAAAATTAGTGTCATGAGCGGGACTCGAACCTGAATCAGTATCCCGGCGCTTCTAACATTTGTGTTTTCGTAACTTCTGTCCCAGAGACACTTACTAATATATATCGAATGTTAATAATATAGAATATTGGCAAAAAAGAGGGAAATGCAAAAAATTGTAGGTTGAGATAATTGGTTGGTGCCTCTGCAACAGAAGTCACGATAGCTCAAGTGATATGTAAATACAATCAAGATTTAAGATATACAATAGATATACAATAAAGATATACAATCATTATATAGTAAAGTGTGTTCTTTAGAGACCGGTTATTCAATTATTTATTGAAGTAGTGAGAAGCAGTTAGGTATGAAGCATTTTAGATAAACACCTTTTCCAAATTTTTGGCGGCGTTTCAGCCTTTATTTGGGTCATCTTCAGAGCCTGGTTGAACTACAAACATTTGTTGATTGGAAAATAATTATACAGTATGTACATATTTTACATTCACATAACTGTTTTTCACTCGAAACAAACATGACACCACAAAAATAGCACCACAGTTTATGCAGTATGAAATACTTTCTTAAAAATCCCTATTATTTACTTCTGTATGGTATAATTATTTTTTCCAATCAAAATATGTTTTGTAATTCGCTCAGGTTCTGAAGATGATCCGAATAGAGGTCGAAATGAACATTGCTGGATAGAATTGTTACTTGTGATGAAAATACATTCTCTACGGTAAGAGCAAACATTCTGGACTCGACAAAAAAGTACATTTTCCAACCCCCCCCCCCACTACTTATTAGAAAGGTGATTTGGCGCACAATAGGTGGCTTCATTTGGGCTGTTTTTTACTATAGCTTCTTGAATCCTGGCAAAACAATCAATGTCGAAATGTATTGTTCTCAATTTTAAGCAATGCACCTGAAATCGGCATTATTCCAACCATCTCTGGTCAATCGGAGAAGACCGATTTTTTTACACATGGTCATGTCTAAAATGTGTCAACACGAAAACTGCTAGATCTTCGTTATGGGGTTCTGTCTCACCCACCCTATTCTTCAGATCTCTCGCCTACCGACAACCATTTTTTCAGACACCTCGACAACTTGTTATAACGTAAAAAATTTATTGATCAAAAGATGTTACAAAAAGCATTTACATAATTTGTATTTATCATTGGGAGAAGTGTATTGAAAGTGGTGGAGTGTATTTTAATGAATAACAATTGTTTAAAATCGTTTATTTGTTTTTATTTTATAACCATAAACCCGCGTTATTTTTGCCCAAGAAGATGTTTTCTCAGATGCCAGTGACCGGTTAATAGTTCTACGACTCCTCAGAGTCGGGCCCTCTTCAGTTGCATCAGTAAGTTTGCCAGTCTTGGTGAGGATAGTATAACTTTAATGTGTCTAGCGCCGGTAGAGTTTGTATATCCACTTCTCCTTATGTTTTATTTGGACCCTTCTGTCATGGAGGATTTTGTATTTGTTTTTGTTATTTGTTCCAAGTATAGGTTCGGGGCTTATGTATGGTCTTGCAGATCCTCCACTGGCCAGTGCGTCTGCTTTTTCGTTACCCAAAACCGTTTTGTGCCCTGGTGCCCAAGACATCATCAGTTGATGGGTTTGCCGGGTTTTGGAGATTTTGGACTAAGTGATTAATTTTGGTGTAATTTTTTTGAGTGCTAATGGGCTCTTTTAAGATTTTCCTTGGCCAAGCGTTGATGGCACGTATTTCTGCTTGAAAGACCGAAGTGTACTTCCCTAATGAGTTTGATTGCTAATATCTTGGGCTTGTACAAAAATACCTCACTCAGTTCCTTCGTTTGTTTTGGAACCATCTGTATACCTGATGCTCCGGAGTTCTTCCTCTCCTTTGTAGTTGGCTGAGACATTATAGGATTTGTAAAGTATGTTTCCGGGTTCATATAATGTTTTTTAATTTTTAATGATGGGTATCTGATTTTATTAATTATGGTTGTGGGCCCGAATAATTTCGTTCCCATCCAATTTGTTTTTGGAGCCAGTTTCTAGTTCACTTGTAGGGGTTGTTCTCATTTCCCTTGTGATTCATAGGTTTGCTAATATTTGTGTACTGCCTAATGATTGAGTAGCTATTTTTTGTTGAACTTTGGTCCATAGATACTAACTACTAATGATAATTACTAACTGGAAGTAAGTAAAATAAATTGCAATTTTGCCCATCAAAAAATACCCGATCCGGTTCTCTCGTTTGTTTTAGATGTTTAAACTATAATCAGCATACAATTGTATATTTAAGGCTGATATATAATTAGTTATATGGGGAATACTGTTAAAATTGTCTTGTTTATATATTCCTGCGATTCATTTTCACTATCCATAAATATCACTTTCTTCTTGATACTTTTAGAAACATAAGAGCCTGCCTCAAAATAAAAATACATTTATCTTCTGAACTTTCTGAAATTTGAACGAGTTTACTTGGAATCTAAATCCAAATTTGATCCACAAACTATTCGGGGGTGTCGTGGTGTAAGCCGAACACACTTTTTGTAATTAAACATTTTTAATTATCAAATTAAAAAGTTTTCAATGCATTTATAACTTTGCCGAACCCAGATTTTTCCGCGTACGTCAGAGCTGCAAGAAAATAGTATGTTTTGATATTTCTTCCCCAACAGTTCAATCGATTCAAAAAGTCCTCCATGACTGAAACGCTCGACGGTAAGGGCCTAATTTGAAAGCATGGTTAAAAATAAGCTACGTTCACGGTAGGAAGCAAGAGGGTCAGCTCATTCGTCACGGAACCAACATTGTTCGATAGCTTTTACAAAACACGTCATGTCCTTCTCATTTCGTTTCTATGAAATTGCCAGTTTTGTCCGTGTATTTGTCAGCAACAGTACTTTCCCATGACACATGTAAAACGGGATGATACGATGCGAGATAAATCGTCAAGGTTTTCCCCACCATGAGCTTACAGTCGTCTTTTACGGAAATAGTTGTAATTAAGACGAAGTGGGACAATTGATAGTTTAGCTCTTATTACAAAAAAAACTGCCCGAGAATAAACCGTTTCCCTTAAAAGTAGACCCAAAAGACCTTGGAACGTTGATGAGTTCCAGATGCCGACTGTGGTTATACATATTGAATAGGATGTAAGGATTTAACAAGACGTATATTAAACAATCGCCTTTATTTTCTTATTTAAAAGTGCTTTGATCCATGACTGAACTTGAACTAATAATATGGATTCTCCAAAAATCCTCCACACTTGTAAATTAGCGCCTATAAAAGTGCATCTCAAACTTCATCATTTCTGTTAACTATTTCATTACCTATTCCTGATGAGAAAAAAAAATGGCATTTGTGGTTAATTAGAAAAGTCCGATCAATAGACATTAATATTTTAAATATCCTACCATTAGAATCCAGCATCTGCATACCCTAGTATCTAAATATTAAAACTTTTTATCCGATATCACAGAATGTTTTTATTGTACTAAACAATACGATCGAATCATTAATAATAATAAACAAAGAAATTAGATAAAAGTAAAAAAATTCGAAGCGTTAAATATAATGTGTACAATGAATGAAACCCATGTCAATTTGTCGAATATTTAATGTCATTGTGATCAAAATGAAAAAGACCGCAGAAAATACATACATAAAAAAAAATACATAAATAAAAAGCTTCTTTCTGAAACCGTTTTCAGTATGCTTTATGGCATCATGAGATGTTTAAGGTCATCGATCGTAGTTCAAGGCCTTAACAGTCTTGTTCTTAGAATGTGAATTGTTAATGTGAACGTTAAAATCCATTTGACAGCAATGGGATAATCTCGAGGGAGCCGTTTGACGTTAAAACGACAAAAACGTTATGAGTTTTGAAACAACTGTATTTTCTGTGATACAGTGACATACATTGCACAAGTCTATTTATGTAACACGACATAAATGGCCCTATGATCATGTATGTAGTCAGTGTTCTTTTGAAACTTTTATTTATTTATTTTGGTCTCACAGGCTGAGAATTCTAGTGACAACAGGAAAATATGAATGTAATGATAAATTTGGATCAAGTCTCATCGAAAACAAATCGCGTTAAAAACTTGCACATGCACCATTTTGCTAATAAATATGGCACAAAAAGAAAATTACAAAGGTGAATATTGAAAATTAACAATAGAAATTTAATTTTGCCTCGTTATTATTTAAATAAGCCAGAAACTTGTCATTTCATTTTTTTATTGCGATTTTCAATTTATTTTAAGTAGGCCTACAGAATGCAACAGAAACCCGTTCTGTCAGGACTTTAAAGCTACATAAGTACAGGTTAAAGTTTAAGGAACAAACAGAACCCTATCATGTCCATGACAAGCAACCAAACGAGTTCAATTGTTTTGCGGGAAACTCTTCAACCTGCCCACAACTGACAAACGTGGAAACTTTGTTGGAACTCCAAAATACATAAAGTTGTTTTCCTTTAAAAAAAAAAAAAAAATATTATCCACCATTTTTGGCATTCCAGCACAGTTGAAGAATGTGTTACTGAATTATGATTTTCATTGCATTTTATTTCGAATTTTAAAAAACGGTAAATTTTTGGTGTCTGTTTCAGCAGAATGTGCCGATGACATGTTCAAATTGAATTCAATATTTGGGGTATTCTGATCAGTTAAAGAAAAACAAATCCAAAAGCATAACTAATTCAAAGACTTGATAAACAAGAATTTCGTTTTTCATTCCTCTTCTTTCACCGCACAATCCTTGGTTTTCTTTCTCGTAGTTTCCTTCCTCGCAATTGTTGCTATTCAAAATAATTCAGCGATGGTTTTGTGACTTATACAATCGAGAATAAAAGCTGGAAAAAAAGCAACATTTACTGTTTATGTACGGTCTGCTCTGTATGCAAATGAATGAATCTGTCGTTTCAGAAACTAGTCCAAGAAATAAAACTTTCGGAAAAACAAAAAAGTTTCATTTCCAGGTTATACATTTTTTGTTGTTTGAATTTTCCTTTTTTGACGTTTTATGTAAGGTATAATATTCATCAAGGTATAAAAATTTTTGGTTTAATCAAAGTATTTGTACTCACTCAAAGTGTGTTTTCTGTGTAGATGTGTCACTTTTTGAGTGAGTACAAACACTTTGACTAAACCAAAAATTTTTATACCTTGAAGATGATCCCAATAATAATCGAAACCCGGGCACGATAAAGAAAATATTTTCTAAACCTACATAACCAGAAAGCATCTCAAGATCTCTAAATAATTATACAAAAAGTGTAACAAACTACACTCTTGTTTATAACTTTCTTTGCACAGGACAAATATTTCAAACAGAATATCACTAGCGACACAAACACTTTCAAGAAATGCATTTTGTATAGGTTCCTTCATATTTTAATCGGATTGTCAATATATATTTAAGCATCTCGCCCCTCACTATCTAAAGGTATAATTTTTTATTAAACATCGCGGATCCGATTTATAAATCCCTCTAAAATCCTCTTCCATCCATTCTTTATGCATAAATAGGTAATGTTCCCTTGCACGTTTAAAAAGAAAAATCATGGATGTTAGTCAGATTTTTGAGGAAAAATCATGGATTGTTGGTGTTGGAAGGATTGATAGTTACTAATATGTTTGACCTTATGAAACTGTTCAAAATGAAATATTTACGAATATCCCAAGCAACTCCCAAGCTCAGACGGATGTCAATAAAAGATGAACAGAATAGAATGAACGATGGTCAACGTACCTGGAAGTAATATCCGTTCGTTTGACTTGTTTGAGAGTCGAGTTCTGCTCGTGCCGAAGACGTGACGAGTACTGGCCGGAGTAGGCGCTGAATGGGGCTTCCCGAGGCCAGACAAAAAGAACATGAAAAGGCCGTCGGGCGTGATTTCCAGGGTGCGCTCGACTTTAATAACGCCCCTATCGAATAGTTTCCATACAGAAACACGAATACTTATTAAGTTGCTCATTGCGTATGCACCACAAATGGGAAAGTTTCAACATAATTGGCTCTTCACCATTCTGAGCGTACTGATTTTTTTTAAGGTTTAGTTTTAGAGCCAGAAAACGTTCCTACTCAAAAATGAATAGGGATATTCGTAATTTATATTAAATTAACCGATACATTCATATTAGTTTGATAAAACAAAATAGAAATTATAAACCAAAAATGAACAAAAGTTAATCCTCATCAGAAGTTGGCAATATTATTGTGAGAATAAATCATGGAAGTCACCGACAAGTGGATATCGCAGAGGTAAATATTAGGCCTGGTAGTGTATCTAAGCGCATTCGGCGCTAAGGGAGATCAGAAATACTGTCAGTGCTGCAAGACGAAACCATTTCCATAGTTCCTAAATGAAGTTGGCAAGACCTTTATCAAGGGCCTCACATAGTACGCCCCTTTGAGAAGTCCTGCAGCAACAGCCCACCACCGGCGGCATATGACACAGCGAGTGCCTACAAGAGAACTACTCATTGGAATGGTGTTATTTACTGACGAGTCGCTTTCCTTTCTTTATATGCACAGTTTGTGCTCCCTTCTCAGCTAGGATTTACACTGAAGGGCGAACGAACCGGACTCCATATTGTTGAAGACAACCTCACCGGTATATCAAAGAAATCGTCGAGGAATTCCTCCAAACCAGGGATTTCATTGGCCGGGATTTTCAATTTCTGGATGACAATGCCAGACCTAATAGAAGCACAGTTGTTCATCAATGTTTAACACCTGGGAATTTCCCATCTGCCCCGTCCACCGTTGTCTCCAAACCTCAATTCTATTGTACAAATGCGGTATGCATTGCAGAGAAGGCTTCTTGATCACCATTGCAACCAGTTGACCTGAAATAACTGAGTGCAGCATTCCAACATGTATGGTGTGAAATGCCTTATAAAATTAGTGCCAACCTGTAGAATGCCTAACAACAGATGCACAGAGGGTTTAGTTAACAGAGGACATTACACACGATATTAATTGTTTAAATCAAGTATTGGGCACGATTCCTAAAATATAGTAATTCAAAATCCCTTAATTAAATTTTCTTTCAGCAAAAGCATAAGAATTTCTAATAAATTTGGCAGTAATTTATAATAAAATTAAAATAAGAGTGCTAGAAAAAGTAAATACTATAAAATTGGCGATATCCCTATTCATTTTGAGCAATTTACATTGGTCATCGCCAACCCTTTCTTCCTTAGCTTTACACTTCTTTTCTCAACTTTCCCGTGTTTTAACCCTACTAATTTCTTTTTCTTTTTATCCACCTAAGTTACGATATTTTTGGTACAACGGTAACCAATTCTTTTCTTTGTCCTGTTGCTAGCCTGTCTGAACCTCAGGGCCTCGGCAATTTTGAATAAAAGAACACAAAAACTCAGAAACAAAATAAAAACATGATAGTCTGGATTGCATTCAACTTGCCAAGATGATTCGATATTACTCAGGGTAATTGGGGATAAACCTTTCCATTCACGCTAATAAACTACTTTCACGTGTCAGACGATATTCCTAGGGGTAATTCTACACTAATAATCATCAAGCTGTGCAATTTAATTGTTTGGAAAAATTGACTAATAAAGAACTTGCTATATTTTTCTCCACATTTTTTTCGACTAATAGATTTTCCAAACCAATTTTTAGAAAATGTTAGCCACAAGACTTTTTTTAAATCTTAGAATATAATTTTACAAGCACCGAAAAAATAATTGATTTGTCTACAGATTCGATTGAAAAATATATTTGGTAAATTTCTTGGCAGTATGTTGATGAATTGGCAGGGGGGGGAAAGTAATTTAGTATACTTTTTTCACATCACTGCACGTACTCATAATTAATACGGGCATAAGTTTAAAGTTTCTTTTCTTAAAGATAACTGCCCCCAAGGGATATGGAAAAAATGGATGGGTGAGATGGATACATATTTTGAAGAATAACTTACATTTGACAACTGAGAAAAACAGAATAATTTTAAAAGGGAAATCGCTATAGATCGCCATAATGCCTTCATTTAAAGAAAATATTTAAATAGCACCTGGGATTAGATGCTGCCCCGGGAGCGGTCGTCGTCGTTTGGGCACGGTATGGTGGGAACATGGGTTTTTAGCACCGGGTTGTGTGGGGATGTGGACTGTTCCATAAGGTGTTCCATTTTTAGTCTCATTTCTCCCTTCACCTTCGCAGGAAAATGTTGACGCTTTTGGTTAATTTCTTGGCAGTACCTCACAAAAATGAGTAGAGAGTCTCACTCATTATATGATCGAAATGGATTAATATAACCCCAGTGTTAAGTTTATATCGTAATTTGGTTATGATTAGTGTTTAGTCTTGATCCGTCGATTTCCAAATATCATTCATTCCCAGTATGCATTTAATGCATTATGAAATGTATGGTATTAAATCGAACCATGATCGAAAAACAATGCACCATCTGTACCACTGTAATTCATATTATAAAATAAATCATGATAGGGACCGACTTTTCGGCTTACTTCTAGTCTAGAAAACGATCAATTTTTCGATTTCATGTTGAAGACTACAGGATGTTGAACTCGTATAATATAACGTATGATCTCAGGTCAAAACGGCGTGAAAGGCGAACCAGGATTATCGGAAACTCTTTTCAAATGTGCAGTTGCATTAATTGATTTTTAAACGAAATCTAAAGAAATAAAACAACCAAATGATAAACGACCGTTTCATAACTCGAGAGCGTCACCCCACAATGAAACCTTAGATTGCTTTCTGTTGTAAATTAATTGAACCAATTTTCTTTGATCGGTTTCTTGATTTTTTGATTAGGCGATTTTTGATCAATGTTTCTATTACTTAACTAATTACTTAAGTAACTTCTTACCATTAGATATGGCTGTTTTATCGTTCGTTTCTCAACGCGAATTCACCCAGCTTACAAAGTTATTAATAGACTGTCTCTCGAATAATTATTAGAATAGTTATTTATATAGTCTAGTAAACATAGATTTATACAAAACTTAGTTAGTTCTTAAAAATTCTAAAAATATATATTACACAGTAAAAATATTCTTGATATTCTTCATTTCAGAACCCTTTGAAAATATAAACACGAAACAAAAAAAAAAAAAAAAAAAAAAACACGAAAAAAGTGATTTAGTATGCATTTTAAAATAAATACAACCAGCATTAATTAATTTAAATAGTACACACCATTTATAAAAATATTTCTTTTATTATAGGTGTCAGACAACACAGCAAGAAGATTTTCTCTTTTTATTATTTTCATTTATTTTATATTTTTTGCGACATCTCTGGATCAACGTATATGAACGTTCAAGGTCTTTAAGAAAAAAGCCTATTACTGCCAAGCTTTTGACTTGTACTAAGGTCATCACCAGGAAACATTTTCACTCAGGAACACTGGATCAAAGTACAGTCTTGAAAAAAAGAAGCAAATTCAGTTGTTACTGCCAAGCTTTTGACCTATTTTAAGATTATCATTAGGGCAAAACTGTTATAACAAAAAAAAATGTCCTTGGCAATGTAGGAATGACTGCTTCAGAGATCGCCTGTAAATAACTTAATATGTCCATCAGTAGACATACTTAAAATTGTTTTGTTCTGATGATTACCTTAAATAGATCGAGAGCTGGCAGAAACAATTAAATTTTCTCCCAAAACCGTTCCCTGATCCCGTGTTAGTGAGTGAAAAGGCGGTCATACTTCTGACATTCACTCAACTACAGAACTTTAACATGGGGACTGTTAATTACAAGCATATTATGATATATGTGCAAAAAAACCGTGTATGTTCACTTAAGAGGGTAAGGAAATAGCATTCTGCTGAATCAAAGGACTGGAGTAAGGTCTACGAGGAAGTAGGCAGGCTGGTGAAGACAGCTGCATGAGTTGGCACAAACTTTGATACTATACTGACAAAGGGTGATTTTCTAAGCAATTATAGGAAAAAAATTAATCGAGAAATGGCAAAGCGCTTACATCTCTCTGAAAATGCTAAAATATTATCGACTGTTATTTCCAAAATTGGTAAGCAAGCTGGTTTATCTGCAAATAAAAGGCAAAGTTTTCTTTTCCGTTGTTGAATTTTTTGAATTTGTGATTCTTACCTACACAGAATTGGCTTGAGACCTAGCCCAAATTGTGGAACGTGCATTATCTATGAAGGTATGGAACACATATTCTTATTATGTATGGGAACAAAGGGTTAGAGTACTTAATGCATTGTGATGACAACAAAACCATTTTCCTTTAAAACAATAGTTGCATCTAGTATTATGGCATGTAAGTATTTATGGAGATTTCTCATAGCAGGTTGAAAGCCTAGGATACCCAGTAGGTTGTTTTGGGTCGCCAAAAGTGCTGGAGGCCTGAGCCCTGCCGGGGGTTGGTTCAGGTGAAACGGGGGGAAACCGGGCATACAAGCCCTGGGACCTGGAGGATATGGACATTTACATATTAATTTCAATATAGTGGTCTTTATTCACATCCCCGAAGAGGTCACGGTATAAAAGGAAGGTTTAAGTGAAGATTTCAAAGATACATTCATCTCAGTTGCAAGCTGACTTTGTCAGGCTTGGGCGGCCTAAGCTTCCCGCTGACATTGGCTGTACATCAGTAATTGATAAGACCATTAAAAAAAATCTAACAATGAAAATATAATGATTCTGCTTGAAGCTTGACTCTCCATTGCCAGCGCAAGCTGTTTGATCAAAATTTAAAATTATAAATTCAAAGCCTCTGAAAATGTAAACACCAAACAGTAAAGCAGAAGAAAAAAGGGATTTATTATGCATAAATACAACCAATAGTAGTAATTCCAAAATGGTGTTCATGCCAGTTTGTAATTGCTTTTATTAAAAGGAACAGAAAGCCCATAAAGAAATGCTTGCCTTGCTTATTCTTCACCCACTTGGAAACGATGCTGTTATTGTATTAATAAAAAAAAAAAAAAAAATACCAAACTTGCCAAGGATCCAAAAATCTACCTCCTCATCAGCTTAGTACGTTTGCTCTATAAATTTTTTGAAAGATTTGCCAAAACTTCTACACTACTTATCACAGAAAATACCTGATTTTCAATTTGGTTTCCATCTGCAGCACTCATGCCAACAACAGCTCTAGAGAATAAATTGTTTGACTTTGATAGGGTCTGGCATTCTGAACTAACATTCAAAATTAAAGAGCTAACAGACTCCTACTATCTTGTCTTGTGAAATCATATCTTAGCAACAGAACTTATAGCATCAAACAAGATGGCGTAGCAAGTTCTATCCAACAAGGAGTCTAAGAGGCCATTTCTTTACTCATGCTGTCCTGACATCACCATATCTAACTTTTAGGCGATGACAACCGGGCTTAAAAACGATCTTGCTATACTAAGTAGAGGAAAAGAGAAAAGGATCTGTGATTAGAGGAAGATTAAACTTAATAAAGTTCAATCAAAGATTCTGCACATTGTCTAATAAGAGAAGGAGGTATATCAGAGCCAGATTTTTTTTCTAGATTTAGTAACCTTTTGCAAATATATTCTTTAGAAATATCACAGGAACCAATTTTAATATTGTTATTGAAGGTGTACTCATGATTTATTACATGAGTATCAGGCTTATACTCATTAGTAAAAAGAGAAGCAAATAGACTAACCATGTCATAACCATTATATGCAGATATCATTCATACGGTTATCATTTGTACACTAATAGCTTTCTTATAATCATTAATAAAACTACAAAATACTTTAAAATTGTTTTGAATTGATTTTTCAATTTTATACTTACAAAAGAATCTTTGACAAATAGAAGATGAAACTTTGGATACATTTATCATGTTTTTTTTCAAGCGATAAAAATTGGAAGTGTTCGTAAATTGCATGTAATATAACATAACTAAACTATTTTATTTTTCATGATGATATTGCTTGATGGGGTCATCAATGGTTGGGGCAGAAACATCGAGAGATATACCCATCCATAGTGTAAACTGTAAACCTTTAACCTTTACAGGCGTTACCTTCCATTCCTCACACTTTACAAATGTTCAAAAATGTGTGGAATGTTTTTCTGCCTTATCTCGTCTGACAGTAATCATTGTTTCGTAAGTTGAGGAATTTGCTTTTTGATTAAAATTTTTAACTTGGTTTAGACTTGTTAAAGCATAAATTGATTGGTGAAATTGAACAATCAACATGTTGGTACATTGTGTACATTTATCTTTGTCAAATCCTCTTGGGTGTTTTACTGATGGATATCAATTTTATTTAATCGTTTAAAGCATTTCTGTCTCTGCAAAATGTGACATGAAGCAATGTACAATCGTAGTGTGGTCGTATCCAAGTATCTTCGCTATCTCGTTGTCTGTCAAGTGGTGAATTTATATATCAAAATGCCAACACAGGCTAACCAAGCCAGCAAGGAAATCAGAAATCCCATAACTACTTATAATCTTTAGCCCTAAACTGATAGTGGTTTGAGACAAAATACACAGTAGTTGGGTCAACTGTACCTCTTTTGGACGAGGTTTTTGGTAGAGATAAGTTCACAATCACGTCTTTTTAGACAATTTTGTTTTCTTGGTGAACTTTACAGTTCCATCTGGGGCTGCCAATAACATAGGCAATGAGTTCACTCTAAAGTGCACAGGCACCAAGTACATCAGAGCCAATGAAAGAACCACTTTTATGGTAATGATTTCCTTAGTGTGTACAGGAGACAAATCATAGTCAAAGAATTGGCCTTGATTAATGTCCCAACTTCTGGTTGGCATTGTTGACTATGATTCCACATGGTGCCAACCTCTTGGGTTTGGTGAGGATGAACCAAGAATGGTCAATGTCTTGATGACCATCATTTGGCCTGATATATTGTAGTGTGCACTTGCACTTGAGTTACAGTTCTCTATTTCCTTTCATTTCATTAGACACAAAAAGTTAAAATGTTTTTCCTTCTGTTACCCTCCATTCTCTCTAGGTCCGAGCAAATGAATAATCATATGTATAGAGGTTCATGAATACATTGAGGATAAAGGCTTTTCAGTCCAGACTGTTTCCTTGTCCTTCTCTAATTCAAATTATCATCTTTCCTTCTCTGTTAGATTTGGAGCATTTGTCCTTCTCATTACAATTGGAAACATCTTCAACTGTTCATGAGACTCCATCTTCCAATTCTGGCAGTTTTATCCAGTTCAGGATCCTCTTTTTCCTCATGAAACTCGGCTAATATTTCCTCAGACATGTAAAATAGTTGTTGCCAGAACATTTTTGGATCAAAACTCAAAAAAAATCCATAGTAATGTTGGAAACATTATTGGTATGATGCAGAATAAAAATGCTTCATGAGAAAACTGGAATTAAGAAGACAAATTCATTTACACAATAGTACCAGCCCACTAAACTGCACTAGGTGTTGGACAACTGGCAAGTAGAGTTCTTGGCCGAGTTGACTACCGGCAATAAAATAAAAAAATAAAAGTGGACAGAAGGGAACAGGTAAAATGAACCACTGGTATGCTACCCATTCCGTACAGTTTAAGAATTAGGTGTGTGTGGTGATTAGTGACTGTTAGTCGATAATTATTCAGAATTTGTGAGATGCGGTCTTGTGTGATGTAGGTATCACAAAATATTTTCTTTATCGTGCCAACATTTCGATCTTTATTGAGATCCTTCAGGGCCTAAAGTGTTCTGTGTAATTGTGCCATTGTTGTATGTCGTGTTGAGAGTCAACACTCAGCATGACACGACATACAAGAATGGCATAAGTACACAGAACACTTTAAGCCCTGAAGGATCTCAATAAAGATCGAAATGTTGGCACAATAAAGAAAAA
>CM077112.1:20203449-20243492 GCA_039619505.1 Cimex hemipterus
CAAGACCGCATCTCACAATTTTTTGAATAATTTAGAATTAAGAATCTTTCCCCATACATTTCATTTTTTCTCTTTATTGCATTTTCTCTATTAATTTTTTGTATATTTATTTCCAGGACCAATATTCCTGTATTGAAACTCTTATAAAAAATAGAGGTCCTGATGCATATAATAAATGTATTGTGCATCTAACTGAGCGATGGAAGGTTTTAATATTCAGTAGCACTTTATGGACCCAGGGATTAAAGCCCACACCACAACCGGTAACGAGTGAGAACGGAAGTTTATTTCTTTGGAATGGAGATATCTTCTTAGGACCTGTAACTAAAAAAAAATATGTAAATAATTTCTATGCTTTTAATGAGTGATCATTTTTTTTCTAGGATTACACTGACAGTTTATCCGATACAGAATATCTGTTTAGTCAAATTGAAAAAAATGGGATTGAATGCCTTCTGAAGATCTGTGGCCCATATTCATTTATTTATTTTGATTCTAAAGATAAAATAATATGGTTCGGAAGAGATGTAATAGGACGACACAGCCTTCTTTGGAATTTATCACCGCACGACCAATTAATTTTAACATCAGTCTCGGTCAAAAGTTTACAGCTGGCTGAGGTCCCTAGTATAGGACTGTACAAGATCGATCTCCAACAACTACAGCTGAGTTAGCATTGAGATGATTACAAAGTAGAACTTATTATTAAATTAGTTGAATTTTGATTAGAGATTCAGCTCCATCCTTGGTCACATGTTCCTACCACACTGTATCTAGACTTACCAAATTCCGTGGAATTGATAAACTGTTTCACTCATGAGGTTTTGGGTGATTACAAAACATTCAAATGGGTTGAAGGACCTTCAGCTGACAATTCTTTGGAATATTTTTCAGGTAAATCTTATTCAAGCACATATTCTGCATATAAAGGTGCACTTATAGGTCATCACTTGGCCATTCAATACTGTGTTGTATAAAGCAGCAAACAAAGCAGAAACTCTGCTGATCAATTTCACTCACAATCAGTTTCATTTACTTGTGTACATTGTAGTGAACAGGTCATGTTTTTCATAAAATAAAATGTTAAAAATAAAATACAAGGGGCATTCAACAGCTTGGTCATTTCAGCCCCAAGCACATCCAAAATATTACACGTTCAGTATGCTTTCATATAAATAAATACATTCACACCTATTCATTCTATTTGGTAGATGGAGTACTCATTATTATCCATAGACCTGCATACAATAGCAAACCAATCTAATAGGGGTCGATGGGATATTTTTATAAATGTTCACCATCAACCTAAATCTCGTGCACAGCCCCTCCCCATTCTCTCTAATAAATACACTCACTCATACAAACACGTATTTTGTGGGCTATATATAGTTTAAAAAATTTACAGCTCCTAAAAAGCAGACAAACCTGAAACTCACTACTAAGAATATTTCTTAAATTCGGTGACATGCTTATATGCTTTCTGTATGAAGCATGACACGCCTCAATATATTATAATTATACAGTTATATAAAATATAACTTCTAAAGTAACTTAATATATGTATTAATTTATTCTTTAATAGTTTTCAGTGAACAATCACCAGAAGTTATTTTCACCACATTACTCAGAGATATTCAATTGTCTGGAATGGTAAAGGATGTTAAAACATTGTTATTCAAATCAATTGAGAAAAGAATCTTGACACAACCCAAACACTGTTTAGGATGTACTGATTTATCAGAAGAATGCAGTCACAGTCGAACTGCAATTTGTTTTTCTGGCGGTCTCGATTCAACTGTGATAGCATTAATTGCAAGTAAATTTGTCCCACCCAACGAAACAATTGATCTGTTCAATGTCGCTTTTGAAAAGCTGTCAAGCAGTAATAATATTCGTTATGATGTGCCTGACAGAATTACCGGGAGAGAAAGCTTTGCAGAGTTGAAAATGCTAGAACCTGCAAGAAAATGGAATTTTGTCGAAGTTAGTAAGCAGAACTAATTAATTGTATGAACTATAAAAAAAATAACCATGATTGGTTTTCCCAAATGGTAAACAAGATTTTATTTAATCGCTTAGATTAACATAACGCTAAAAGAGTTGCAAGAACTCAGAGAAAAACACATTCGAGATATAATACATCCACTTAACAGTGTATTGGATGATAGTCTTGGTTGTGCTCTATGGTTTGCCGTAAGAGGAAAAGGGATTGCCAATGGTAAACCGTTTTATTCCAATTCCAGAGTGAGTTGCATTATTTCTATCATCATTTGTAAATCAAAATAAATATTCTGTACGAGTATATTTTATAGGTTGTTCTTCTTGGGATGGGAGCAGATGAACTTTTTGGAGGATATTCCAGGCATCGGAAGGAATTTGCAAGAGGTGGCTGGTGTGCTTTGGGTGAACAATTAATCATCGAAGTTCGTAATATAGGAAAAAGAAACCTTGGAAGAGATAACAGGGTGGCTGCTGACCACGGCAGGCAGCCGAGAACACCATTTTTAGATGAGCGAGTTTATACTTACGTCGATAATTTACCACCCTGGTTTAGGTTAATTAAAAGTTTACATTGCTCTATATATTTTTTTTTCTTAATATATTTGTTTTGTGGCAGGACTTACCTCGAGCCCAATATTAAACCTGGTATTGGGGACAAATTTCTTTTACGTCTTGTTGCTTGGGATTTAGGACTGAGGCATTCGGTAGTTTTACCCAAGAGAGCTTTTCAGTTTGGATCAAGAATCGCAAATCCAAAGGAAAAGGGTCATTTAATATCTGAAAGGCTCAATTGATAATTGTAAATAATGATGCTGTTGTTAATATTTTTAAATAATAAACACAATTAAAAATTAAATTGTTTTATATGTGACTTTATGATGTTATCCTAGTTTAGTTGTTTAAGTTATTTGTTGTTCTTTTAGTTTTTTTATTTATTTATTTTATTGCCTGCCTACGAATATACTTGTTTTCTGAAACACTATTGCTTGATTTGTGATTATGGAATTAATATTTTAACATTATCTTCCACATTGGACAGAAGATTGTGTAAAGGCCAAGTGTGCGTCCAAAAGCTGTCAACATAACATAAAAACTAGTGGAAAAGTTCAACAACAACAAAAAAGAAAGGAAAATGGTATTTATCAAACAAAATATCACTATACCTTTACTCAAAAGAAAAAATAATTTACTTTTTTAGATGCGTAAAATCAAATTAATGAAATTTATAGCACTAAAATTTAAAAAAAAACTTCAATTCTACAAAACGCTGCATGACAATTTTAAAATTTTACATTTTAATACCAACTGTTTGCTTACTGAAAACAAATGTCCATTATTGGAGGAATTGAAATAGATTCAAAAATTTCTTTAATCCATATCAAAATCTTTGCATCATCAAAAGTTTGCTTTTCTTCAAAGACCGTATATTTTCTAAACAATGAACACCATCTAATGTCATTTTGGTATCAAATAAAGTGACTGAAATTGGTTACATGTCGATTTTACTATCTACACTGGGGCCACGACAAAAATTCAAGATTTTGAAAACCTCGGGAAATCAAAAAGCACCACTACTCTTCTTCCATATCTAAAGAACGGACACAATTTTTATGAACAATTAGTTCGCCACCCTAGTTTATTTTTCTGGTTGCATGATAATTAAACCAATTGTTCTGTTTGAAAAAATATGTCGAATGGCTGAAAAAAGATCAAATCACTTGCCAAATATGTGGGCTATTATTGGAGGGAATTCTCTGTTATCATCAAAACATACCAATAAGTACGGACAGATAAAATGGATCTGGAAACCGGAAAACATAAAATTAAGCTGGAACGTGTTATGGACATCAAAACACATGGGGTAACTGACATGCTATTAAGCTCCTAGAATCCAACGTAAAATCATTAAAAGAAATGATAAATGGTGAAGTGAGTGTGTTGTTCAATCATTCAATAAATATCATACTGTGAAATATGCTGCACAACCTAACTTTTTTCAAAACAATAACTATAATACAATTTTTGTATATCACTTTATCCATTATTAATTTTAAATAAAAATGAGTTTTTATTTATAAAATAAACTTTTTTTTGTTATATAAGTAATATCAGTGTTTATTTATTAATCATGGTAATAAACTACAAAATCTATAATTTATGACTAACCAATTCATTGTTTTTTTAATCGATAATTTACTGTTATATTGTAACTAATTAATTACATTGATAGCAAAATATAATTTACTTGTTAAAATCCTTTTGTAAATAAAAACACCCATCTGATGAAAATCTTTCAGAGTGGGGAGGGTATAAGAAACCTGAAAATTGTTCAGAACTTATTCATCAATTGACTTTTATTTTTTGGTTTTTTAATCAAAAAAAGGCTGTTCAATTAAGAAGTAAAATTTTGTGAGAATAAAAAAAAATGATATGAAAAGAAGGTGTTTTTACAAGCAGACTCCTCCCCCATGTGATAGAAATTAAATGCATACAAAATACATATTTACATTAAAATCACTACATTTCTACTTCCTTTGATGCATCTAACAAATTCATCGATATGTTTTACATAGGAAACGAGTATTTGTGGCACAAAACAAGTGGAAAATAACTTACGGTACACGCATTAATTTTATCCACATAAATAAATAAAAGCACTTTTTATTACGATATAGTAAAATTTTGGAAATATGGTTATTTGGCCTGCATTTTCTATAAAATGTTTTAAGCTATATACAGCATGTCTAATTTTAAACTGATGCTTTAATATTTCCAGGCCAATTTATGTCAGTTTTATTGTGTTTTTTCAATAGGAAACATATGTGGTATAAAAAAGTTAAAAAAATTTGGAGATAAGCATTTTTTCTTAGAAGGGCACTATTAGAGAAAAGGTTAAAAGTCCCTGATAAATTTAATTCAATTTTAAAAGTGAAAAACAAATATATTTACATAAAATAAATCTTTCTCCTACACATGACAATAAACATATTACTAATCCACATTTGGGGAAAACTAGTTTCTTATAATTTTTCAAGATACTGGAGTGCAGCTTCGTAAGTGCCAAAAAACACAAAACCGCCTAGAAATATCCAGACTGTCCTAGGAATAAACCCAGCGAAAAATCTAAAGGATAAAAATCTTGTGATTGCCATTGTCATAAAACTGATTTGTATTTAATTAAAATTGAATTTTTACCCTCTGATTCCCCTTTGGTGGTAAATCCCTTGAATAATAAACCATGTCGTTCGTGCTTTCGGCTCATCACAACTTTGTACCAACATTTTTCGTGTTTTAATAACATCCAATGGAGTAGTTACAGCACCAGCAAATGAGCCTGTGAAAAATAAGTCATACATTAAATGACTTTTTAAATTATTCGTTTAATTAAAATACCAGCGATCGCTCCGCATAGAGCTCCTCCAGCAGGGGTATCTTGATTTAGTTGTTTCTTTAAAAGTTCCCACAGGGGATACTGAATTATCGAAAACGGGGCATCCCTCAAAACAGTGACCCAGAAACCTCTGTACAGTCCTGTAACGCCTTCATATTTGAATGTGGAAGTAAATATTTTGAAAGCCGTTTCCTGCATGAACGCTTGCCTTCTCTGCTTCACCACCTCTGTAGGGACTCTTGTAATACAAGACACCTTAAAAATGATAATAAAACGAGAACCGTTCGACAACTCTAAAAGGGGGTCTCTAACAAATTAAGAAAATAATTTTGAAAAAATACCATTTCTGCGAAAGCTGCACCAAACATCCTTTCTGCAAATAGTTCTTTATCAGAAAGTTTGTTTCCCTCAAAAAAATTCTTAAAGCCATTGTACGATGCAAAAAATAAAGCAGCTATAAATAAAATTGTATAAGGGTGTTTTCTATTTTATTTTCTTTTAATATTATTATTACCTGTGGGAGCTGCACCAACAGCAGTTGGGCCGACACCTCTGTAAACCCCTCTAAACCCACCACATTTCCAAAAGCCAGAGCTGCTTTGCAAACGGGTCTTAAGGGTGTCTAATGGGAATAGAGAAATATCAACAGTGAGACCAGCTAAAGCACCTGCCTAACATAATAACGTGTTAAACAGACATACACAATGTATAAATCGAATGATAAGCAATGGGATTAAGAAGCTTGTAATTAAGCCGTTTGACAAAGTGATAGGATCGAATATTTCATCACATCAACAATTCATAAGTTATTGCAACTTTTAACTGCAAGCATTATAATATTAATGACAACTAATTGCATAAATGTTTTAGTTGGTACTATTAACCCAAATAATTATATTAACTGATTTACTATTTTTGTGCAAAATATTTGGACTCAAACCCATGACCTTCAGACCAGTACACCTGCACTTCTAATACTTGAGCTATTGTGACTTTTGTCCTCAAGACACCAACTAATCATCTCAACTTATACTTATGGCCAATTTTCAAATATGGTGTAATCATACGGATTCTTGGCAGTATTTGTCGCCATTAGATAGTTAAATACCTACCTTCAGTAATTATATTAATACATGTACATTTTAGATGGTACTATTAACCAAAGTAATTACTATAATTATTCATGGAAAGAATGGTTGAGTTGAAAAATTAGTGCACGTGCAGAACAACAGTTACTTCAGTAATTACACAGATGTACGACCCTCAAATTTGATGTATTTAGGTTTACTCATATTTTGTATACCAAAAATAAGTTTAGTTATTCAGAAATCATGAGATGTGGTCTAATGTGATGTAGGTTTTAGAAAAATTCCTTTTCGTGCCAATGTTTCAATCTTTATTCAGACCATATTCAGGGCCTGGGATTTACACACATTGTTGTAAATAATATGCAAGAATGGCACAATTACACAGAAGACAAACACTATGAATGAGTAGAAACAATTTGATTGAATATAAAAAGTATATTTTGCATTGTATAAATTAACTTTCTTTCCACATTCTACATGTATTTGTAAATTGCAAATGATGTTTATGAATCCCAGACTCTGAAGATAATCTCAATAAAGATCAAAACGGCATGACAAAGAATTTTTTTTCTGAAACGTACATCACACCAGACCACATCTCACGATTTCTGAATTATTATCACTTAATGGTCATTAATCACCACACAAATATATTTAGTTGTAAAAATCTCTCAAAAGCCTGAAGCCTGTGAAAAAGATTTATGAATAAGAATAATTAAATTAATCCATATTTAGTCATAACTAACCACTAAATTTAACATATTAAATAAAATAATCTAGTGAACACAGAACAAGACAGATTTACATACCATTAATTAAGTAAAAATTTCTTCTAATAAATCAAAAATTGAACTTTTGTACCAGTTCCCAACAGTCAAACCAGGTGTGGCGAGCGAATTTTATTAACTGCAGGCTTACTCATTCAAAAGTTTGAATGTGCTTACTTCTGAGATCACAGCACTCCCTAAATATGAAGCACTCATCTTGGACACAATGGTGTCCTTTTCCCTTGTATTGCACAGGGAACACATTTCTGTATCCCTCTGGCAGCCTATTCAGGGATAGAATAAAGGAACAGAAGTTCACCTCAGAGTTTGAAAAGCCAGTGGAAATCCCTCAGTTTTAGTGTTCTTCCGTATTTCCCATTCGTTAAGCAGAACACATCAAGATTTCTGTCGAGCCTCTTGTACAAATTCTCTTTCAGCCTTCACTCCAAAAGCCTCATGCTATTATTATACCTTTTGGCAAGAACACACTGGAATTCTACCATCCATTCACAAATTGATTCACAAATTCACCCGACAGAATCGGAAAGGATGGTACCTCTGACAAGAACTCCAGTGCTCATACCGTAATTTTCGTGTAACGGTGATCATGGAATTTTAGCTTTAACATGTTCAGTAATAAGAGATCAACACAGGTTTCCATATACATATACTATGGAATTGCAATTCAGACAATTTACTGAAACACTAACAATGGTTAAAATATCGCTCTGAGTGGCAGCTACAAATCTTCTATCTTACCACAAAATATCTATCCCACTTCGCCAAATCGACAGCAGTTGAGCAGTCGCTTTTTCCTGTTACCGGACCACAGTATTCACCCCACATGCCAACATCACAGCCAAAATGCAGTTTATATATGCCATGTAATTTGGAGAGCAAGGCAAACACTGCTTGATGATGTACCTTAACAATTTTTTACAACTGATCGTAAGGTTGAAAACCCCAACCTTGACATCTGTATGTGAGAATGGAATGGCAAACCACATCAAATGATTTAAATTTTGAAGATAAAGGGACCAGATCATGCTTCATGACTACAAAGTTGGTTGAGCTATAGCTAGCTTCTGTCCTAGAGACTCCAACAAAACATCACAAACCCAGTATTCTCCGGAAGTCGTGGGTACAACGTGTGTAAGATATGATTTGTTAGGTGAGGAGAGGTCAAAAATGAGGTAATTTAGAAAAAAACCCTTTTTTTTACTTAGGTTAAGACCCTTCATTCAGATCGTCAACGACTTGGCGAAGGACAAAACATGTTGATTGGAAACATACAATTTAAGATATAAGTGTGGTGCTATTCTTGTAGTGTCATATTGGTTTTGTGTGAAATTGATGTGAAAAATGAATTTGTATTCTACCGTTGTGAGTGGGGGACTCGGTAAATCTGGGAAATTTTCTTTGATCATAGGCAGTTTTATTTGACAAAGAAATCGAGAATGGGGATTTTCTGGATTGGATTTGTGATTCGGCATTCAATATTAGAAAGGAAGTTAATTATTAAGGACAATAAAAGAAGGAAGGGGAGAATGAAGGTTTAATAGTTTGTGTTACGATGTTGGCGTAGCTATACTGAGTTTGGATGTTTATGTTCTATATTTCCTGTTAATGTAAACCATTTCTAGAGTTGCGTTTGTATTGTACCGGTTACTAAGAAACACTAATAATTTAATGACAACCCATAAAACATCCTGGAGTAGATCTAGGGTTGAAAGAGCACGATCGCATGTTTATTGTGAAATTTTTCATGAAATGTCAATTTACCCAAAAGCTGATATGAACCGGTGTCGTTACATCGTGTCTCGACTCGTCTGCTGTGCTTTTCCGTTTCGCCATTTATCGAGGGGACGAAGGCGAGAGAAAAATGCCGAATTTCCCCTCGAACTGTAACCGGCAGGAGAGCATGTGCGTTCCGACTTCCGAGATGATATTCTTATTATTATCAGTCACGTTGCCGGTCTGGACGGGAGGTTTTCCCCTGCGAATGGAAGTGAAACACGTCCGACTTCTAAAGAGAGGGGATTTCGATCCGAGAAATCAGCTGAAAATGTGACTGGGCACAGCCAAAGGGGAAGATTACTCGAGGAAAAAGTCCTTTCTTATAATTTACGTACGAAAAAACCGGTAAGACAAATAATATGGCTCTTGATTGATTTGTTAAGAGGTGTTTGATGGGAAAAAGAGAAAAAGTCCTCGCCCCTGTGTAAATCTGTAAAAATAACCTTCTGACAAGTTGGCACTTGTGCAGTCGGCTGGCAGGCTGGGCGATAAGCTGACGGTGTATTTTGTAGTGTTTTTACCGATTAGGGATGAAAATCTCTTGGATTTTAGTTCAGTCGAACGTCTCGTAGTTCTTCGACGTGCCTCGCGGTCTCGTCTCGTCCTCCGTTTCACGTTTTTCGACTTAACACGCGACAAACTATGAACACGAACTAATCGGAAAAACGAGGTTATTCAGCTTATTCAATTCAAACTTTATTATGGGAAAAAACTTTTTGAAAAGCAGCCTTCAAAATGCTTCTTTTAACATAATTTTCCAGGTATGATAAAACTTACGTCGTCAAATGAACGCACGGATATTTTTCTCGCTTTCGAAAATCGGTTCAACTTTCTATTTTCTTCTTTTCTTTTTTTTCTATTGAACTTTCTGACGCTTCTAGGTTGGTTTCCGGGTTGTTACATTCCTCCTAAATGCATTTGTACTACGAAACATATCCCAAGCTGTCATTGGGGTTATGAACGTACGCCTTTTACTATTGGAATCGACTATTTTATTCCTGAGTCGTGAGGCCTTCCGAAGAGCCTGTCTCTCAAAGACAACTGAACATAATTGGCCCCAAGTTATAAATCTTCTCTGGCTTACGTAAGTTTTTCCACAAAAAAATACACGAAAAAACCAAAAGATTATGAATTTGAATTGAATTGGCAAAAAAGAGGAAATTGTACTTTCATTAAGACCATTAAATATATTTGTTTAAATTACAGTCAAAAGATTGAAGTTTTTAAAATCAATTAGAGATGGATTTTTCTTCATCCTTAGTTTAATAACTAACAGGCGGGTGTTGTTTCTGTAAGGCAATAATTTGTAGAAGTGAGGAGCAGCATGATCTATTTTAGAAAAACACCTTTTTTCATTTTTTGCCGACGTTTCGACCTTTATTCGGGTCGTCTTCACAGCCGGGGTGAATTGCAAAACATTATGTTGATTGGGAAAAAATACAAACCACCAAGGGTTAGCCCAAATGTTTTAGGAAGATCACACTGCGAAAGTAGGATCGAGGAACTAGAAGGACGAAGTCAAACGAGTGGAGAGGCGGCCGATTTTCTGTCCGCCATTTTCCCGATAAGTTTAAAGGAGTGTGGATTTATGTGCTCCCACCCAAGTCCTGCATAACTTTTGTTTCTTGCTCGACCCCCTGCCAAATCCGACACCTTACAAATTTAGGGTGTGTTGGGTAAAATGTTCTTATTTCTTATACTATCATGTTATAAGTTCTATAATGACAGTTTTGTCACATAACTGGTGAATTGTTAATGGCTGATAAGTAGCCCTTGTTCGTTCCGCTATGCACCTCGGCCTTACTAGGATCACTTTTTTTTTTCTTTTAGCTCCAAATAAAGAAACACTGGCCACACTCAAACATTAAATTTTATTTTCTGGAGTTTTTTTGTCTGTTAAATCTGACCAACCCTTTTGCCACTGTGACCACTTTAATTTCAAAAGCGGAATTTCACTCATGTACCTACGGTTCCAAACAAAAATTACTCTTTTCCTGTGCTATAGAAGACACCTCAATGATTATAGGACACCATGGACCATGGGATTATGCATACAACCAATATATTGTTCAAGCAAACAGTATTTACTATTACTGATATTTTGGCTGAATAGTGTATTTAGGCTGCTATTGAATTTAAGGAAAATTATTTTTTGTCTCCTACAACACTACCTGCTCCTACCCCGTGGGAGCTTTTAGAGCCATTTATATGTTGCTGAAGATAGCTTACTCTTAATATTTAAATTCTTGCTTATGTATAATCTAGGGGTTTCATTTTCATTATGCACTTTCAATGACAAAGTTATTTTTTGTTTTGGTAACAATGGACAGGGTGTTATGACTAAACACATATCTTTTTGCAGTGGTGGTATCATCAACTATGTATCCAGTAACATTAGTAATTTTCTAGCAGAGAAAGGAATTGGCTTGAGAGTATGGTGACTATTAAGTGGAAAGATACCTTCAAAATATAAATTCTGTACCAAGTATTCCATACTCACATAAAATGTACTATTCTTGTGGTGACATATTTGTTTCCTGTGTAATTGTTGTGAAACGAGAATTGGTATTCTGCTGTTTTATACGATTGAGACAGGATGGGGGAACACGGTAAATCTGGGAGAATTTTTGGATTGGATTTATGATTCGGGGTTTATTCAATATCGGAAAGGAAGTAAATTATTATGGATGATAACAAAGGAAAGGGAAATACAAAACTAAAATTTAATGGCTTATTTGCTTTATGGCTTAGCTACGGCTGAGTTTGTATGTATCTCTCCTGTAATTTATGCTGTATGTTTGTTTATTAATGTAAACAATTTCTATAAATTTGCTTTCCACATGAATCAAATATGACACCAAAAAATTTCACCATTTTATGTGGGTATGAAATAATTGGTTGAAAATTTGTATTTACATCACTATTACATTTTTTCCAATGAACATCATATGTTTTGTAATTGCATTCTGAAGATGATCCGAATAAAGGTGAAAATTCGCAAAAAAAAAAAAAAAAAAAAGAAAGGCAAATGTGCTTTTCTAAAATACTTCATTCCACACTACTCCTCTACTCCTCACGACTTAACAAGTTATTGAACAACTGGTCACTAAAAACAAACATTTTTGTAAGGGCTTAGACGATTTAATTTATTCATACATATGACATAATTGTCTATGTAAATGTATCTCTCAAATAAGTTATTGATATTTATAAATCTATTAACTATTGTAAATGAAGATAGACTGTTCTTCATTGACCTGTTTTCTCAGAATGAAAATTGTTTTTGTTTTTCATAATACTAGGTAAATGAACATTTTGAATCCAATGATTCAACTTCGGCTGGACCAAATATGCATTACAGACTACGTTTATATATAAATTCACTGTTGACATAAAAATGAGAAACAACTACAAAATTGTATTTATTTATTTTTACTCTACATTTTAGTATTATTTTAGTTGGTTAAAGTTGTGCTACTTTGTCGAACAAAAACGTGCAGTCAAGAACATAGAAAACCCGGGAATGCTTTTTATTAAGAAAAATTATTTTAAACGCAATTATATAACTTGATTTTGCAGTAAATAATTGGGATTTTATCATTTTCAAGAAGAAAAAGTTAATATTATTGGTTCAGTTGAAATTGATACTTTTTGAACCAGATATAATTTTTTCCTTATCTGTTCCTCTACATAATTCTTTGCATTAAAACAGCAAAATCATGCCTAAAATTAAGTATTATAATAAGCCACAAAAGTCAGTGTTTGGAACATAAATAAAAAAAAAATTGGGTTTAATGTAAGATAATTTTAACTTTTCATTTACTTGTTTTATGAATACCTTTATAATAGATATAATATATGATGAATAAATTTATCTGTACATTTTTGAGATAAAAATTAAATCCTGAAAGCTAATAAAATGATAAGATTGTACAGCCGTTTAAGGTCAAATATGACATTATTTAAAAAACCAATAAATTGTGTTTAATTGCACAATTTATAATTAGTAATTAATTGATTTCAATGCACAGGTTAAAATAAATCCGATCTTATCTAGTTAATTCAGGTGGATTTGTTTTACAATATTATGTGATTTTAAATGTTTGGTTAACTGAGAGTTAAAACAAAAACTTATTTCAGTTCATAAAGATATTTTAAACCCAAATAAACTAGAGTTGGAATGTTTTTTGGGTAAATTTACGATATAAAATGCTTTAATAAATATTCTCTTAACAATTTGTCTTCAAAATTGTAATGTTAATCCAACTAAATTTCATTACACCACATTTTTAGGATATTGATTTGGAGCGTGCATGATTACAGATAATCCATAAATAACTAGGCTTAAAAATTTTATTTAATGTTAGCTGAGAATGGACCAAGGAGCTTGTCAATCTAGTGTCCCCCTTTTGAATAAAAGCCTGGCGTTAGTGAAATTAAAATCACTAATTCTAACTCACATTTTTATTGTTTGTATTATTAATACATTAATCAAATTTTTAAAATTGGTGGCAGGGCAGCTTTTTTATTTATTTTTTAATTTTATTTATTTATTTATTTTTATTTTTTAATCAATTGAATGAAGTAGAAATAACTTAATAATTTCATTCATACCTGTGTAGTATTTGTATGCTCAAGCGTCAAAATGTGTTTTTGATATTGTTTAACAAAATAGTTGTTTATTCATAAAACAGTTTTATTCGTTAAACTCATCTTAGCTCGTATTAATTTGAATTACATCGTACTTTCTATTATTTAAACTAATTTATTATTGTAAATCACAATAATTTAGTATTTAGGAGTAGGATTATTTTGACAATAAAGTATGTACTTTTGTCTTAACAAATTCTGCTCATAATGTAATGTTGTATTTGAATTATGAAAATGATGATTTCCAGAAGCTGAACAATATAATGAAGAGGAAAGGAGAGTTGGCTTCAAACGGGGAGAGCAACAAGGAGATAAAAGTTGTGTCAAAATCAGTGCTGAGAGAAGAACGAGAAAACCTTGTTCTCTGGAGGAAACCATTCACAACAACGCTGTATTTCCTCCAAGAGTTTACTATTAACATTTATAATTTTGGTACAAGAACATTACAGTATCGCAAATGCTTAGTTTTGGGGAGTCTAGTGTTATTGGTTTTGACTGTTTTAATGAACATCCATGGACCGCATCAATCATTTTTACAATTTGCTAAGAAAAAAATATTTTGGAGCGCATATTGGCTCGGATTGGGGGTACTGTCTTCTATCGGTCTTGGAACGGGTCTACACACATTTCTGCTGTACCTCGGCCCTCATATAGCATCCGTCACTCTAGCCGCCTATGAGTGTGGAGGGCTTAACTTTCCTGAACCACCTTACCCAGATGATATAATCTGCCCAGACACTATAGACACCAACTGGACTGTTAGCATATGGAACATTATTCGTAAAGTCCACCTTGAAGCGATCATGTGGGGTGCAGGAACAGCGTTAGGTGAATTGCCGCCGTACTTTATGGCACGTGCAGCAAGACTCTCTGGACACGATCCCGAAGACGATGAAGACCTCAAAGAATTTGAAGAACTTCAAAAAAAGAAAAAAGATAAAAGCAGTATGAGCACACTCGACAAAGTTAAATTATTAGTAGAAGATCTTGTAAATAAAGTAGGTTTTGTAGGCATATTAGTGTGTGCATCAATTCCGAATCCGTTATTTGATCTTGCAGGAATAACATGCGGACATTTCTTGGTTCCTTTTTGGACATTTTTTGGAGCGACCCTTATTGGGAAAGCTGTAATTAAAATGATGATTCAAACTATGTTTGTGATAGTCGCCTTTAGTGATGTTTTGATAAGTGTGCTGATGGACATATTGGGTAAGCTCCCGGCTTTTGGTGATAAGCTACAGAATGTTTTGGAAAAAATGTTACAAATGCAAAGAGCTAAATTGCATCGAGGTTCCCAAGCCAATACTGAATCGAGTGGTAATCCGATAGGAATGGTATTTGAAATGTTCGTTTTAGTGATGGTAGGATATTTTGTGATATCGATTATAAATTCATTAGCTCAAAACTATCACAAAAGAATTTCAAAAAACGATGGCTCAGAAAAAAAAAACAAGGAATATTGACAAAAATTCAATGCTCTTAACCTAAGTAAACGGAAAAAGGGTATTAAAAAAAGACGTTTTAAACAGTAGGTTAAAGAGCTTATTTTAAACATTCCTGTTGTTACCATTCTGAAATATATTATGATGTATAGCAAACAGTACAAGAAAGAAGGTATCTGCATATGTTTTAAGTACTTTCTTCTGAAGATGAAAAACAAATTCAAGAATGTATGATAAATACTGTTAATATACAATCTGAAAGTATTTTTGTACACCATGACTTCTTTTGTTTGTTAACTAGGAAAGACATATAATGTACAACACAATTTATCTCTGAATTTGATTTTAAATAATTACACTATCTCAAAAACAAATATGTTTATACAATAATCAATGTAAGTACAATTTCCTTTTCTTTGTTTCATAAATTTAATTTTTTTAATACTTTAAGAAAGTTGTTGTTTTATTTTTTGTTTATTTTTAATTTTTATTAAATTGTTATAAGAAAATGGATTTTGTTATAAATAGTAGGTTAAAACTTAAGTAAAACTGTTCTGCAAAATCCATTTGAAGCAAGGTTTTGTTGTTTTTATAGTCAATGCAAAGTGTGTTTTTTTATTGGACACATTAGGATTTTTGCAATTCTTTTTCTAGTTCTCATAAATATGTTTAAAGAGAGGGTGAGTGTTTTATATCATGAGAAGGGTATGTTTGGAAGAATAGTGCTGTGCCAAACCTGCCATGATATATAATTACATATTATAACCAAAAATAATTGTTTTCCATTCAACATTTGTATGTTGGCTTTTAAATAAAACAGTTATTACTTAAATGGCATTATTTACCATGTTTTCTTGTCACATAAGTTTTATTTGTTTATTTATTTTATTTTTTTACTGCTTAGCAAAATAAAAATTTACAGCATCTTTTGGTGTATTAAATAACAAAGAATAACACAGTCATTTGACTAACTTACATCATTGTGAAATTTCTTGTTGAGATCTGTGGGGTGATGATCATGTTTGGTACTTTCATTTATCTTAGACTGACCGATCCTTACTTTGGTCTGTCGGATGAATTTGATATTTCTGTTTCATTAGTGACTTAGTGTTATTTTTAAAGCGGACCCGAGTAAGTAAACAAACAAACAAAAATTCAAACTTGACTAAAGAAGACAAAATGCTGTAATACGCTTTACAATCCAAATCAATGATTAAAGGAAACTACCAAACAACAAATTTATTTCAACCCCAATAACTAATTAACATGCAAAGCTTTAACAGTGTATGTGCAATGATAGTTTTTGTGTTATTATTGGATAACAAATTTAATATATAATTTAACAAGGATAATGCCAGTATTAAATTTTTATCTTCATTCTCCCCCCTTTTTGGCTTTTATTTTGATTGAATTCTACGATCAAAAGTCTTAATACAATTACTCTTTTCATATCAGACTGATGAACCGGTTTGTATTCCATTGTGGATGATAGATCTTTTGTACGAGTTTTATTGAAATTGTAACTAGTGAAATTTACAAAAAGTAGTGCTTCAGAAAGAATGAAATGAAATAAACATTTGATCTGAAGCAATTTTAATAGAAACCATTGTAACAATTATAAGGCATTTTATGTCACAATTCTTGATATTTATAAATAATAAAATACTCGGAATTGATGATTAAAATTATAATTTAAGGTGACTTAAGAAATAATCATTGGTAATAGGGTTTGTTGAAGAAAAATGAGATTTTGAATGTTTAGGGTGCCACTGTGTGCAGTACAATGCATATTATTTGGGTGGATATGGCTATATGTTCTATCGGCCCCAGGGCCAGAAATAACGACTCATTACGCCCTTGGTGTGTGGTCGATATGCATCAGTTGTATTCTCGCAATGTGCGTTGAGCCGTTATGTTTGGTATCCCAGGCATTTTTGTTCGTAAAGCTGAGGGTGAGTTAAAATTTTAAGAAATGTTTCACTTATCTAATTGCATCTACATTTTAAAATGACTTCATATAACAGGTGTTAATTGAAACATTCAGTGTTTCAATACGAACAATTACGTTCACGTGTCTGGTTCTTTGGAAGCCTTCAGCAGCTGTTGTTGCATTTTCAATAGCGCAGATCATTGCTCAGATTTGTTACGCCTTAGCATATTGTTTTTATTTTCACAATTATTTACAACAAAGAAAAGACATGCCGTCATCTCCTGATGATTTCCCTTTTAAAAGTCTAAAGGATTTTCTTCCCAAAAAGTTGCATGGACAGGTAAATAAATTTTTATCATTATGTTTTCACAATTCTTATTTTATTATAATTTTTAAGGCTCCTGTTGATTGGAAATTATGCATACTCACTTGGAGCTTTCTCAAACAAGGGATATTAAAACAAATATTAACAGAAGGAGAACGTTACGTTATGACCCTTTTTACTGTATTGACCTTTTACGAACAAGGTATTTACGATGTGGTTAACAATTTAGGGTCTTTAGCTGCAAGATTTTTATTCCGGCCAATAGAAGAAAGTGCCTATTTTTACTTCTCACAACTGGTTTACAGGGATAAACAGATAAATGAACAGAATAGTGTAAGTCCCACATCTAAAATAATATTTTTAACCATTTAAAGAATTTTTTTATAATTAGATTCAAATGGCTGAGGCTGCATTTGTACTTAAGGGATTATTAAAGTGTGTCACTAGCCTTGGTATTATTGTTGTGTGTTTTGGACAAGGATATTCAAGACTCTTGCTAATGTTTTATGGAGGTTCAGCTCTTTCAGACAGCTTGGCAACACTCCTTCTCCGAACTCATTGCTTTGCTGTTTTACTTCTCGCTCTTAATGGTACGACTGAATGTTATGCTCTCGCCACTATGAATGCAAATCAGATTGATAGGTGAGTACCAATATAAAGATTAATTTGATTTAAAATTTAAAAAAAAATAGAATTTTAGTTTAGAGTTTTAGAAGGATGAAATATGCATTTTTTTCAGATATAACCACATAATGGCTTATCTAAGTGCTAGCTTTCTGTTGATATCTTGGCTGCTTACAACTCTTTTTGGCAGTGTTGGTTTCATAATTGCAAATTGTTGTAACATGGCTGCTAGAATAATTCACAGGTATGTTTTAATTGACGGCTGAAAAGTAAGTTAAACGAGATAAGAGAAATTTTAATATGTATTATTTCAGTGTGAGATTTATACATAAAAGATACGAAGGAACAGAATTCAAACCACTTAAAGGTATCATACCCAGCCCTTTATTCCTGATTATGGTACTAATTTCTGGATTGGTGACAATATGGTCGGAAGTACGTATTTTACATTATGCCCAGTATAATTGTTAAGAACAAATGACATTTTTGTTTTAGTATATGTACTACGAAAGTTCAAAGGTTATACATTTGGGAATCGGAGTTGTGTTATTTAGCATTACCCTTTCAGTATGGTATTATGAAGAATCGGATCTTGTCACCATCGGTTACCGCAAATACAGAAGGAGGTCTATTAAAATGGAATAGTTCTTTTAACTTGTACAATGTAAATAAATAAAACATTTATTAAACCAGATTTATGTATTATTTTAAGATAACCAGTCAATTTTTTCCTTCACTTTTATAATATTTTGCATTACTGAGATGGTTGGCACAGTAAGTTAATCCAGCTTACCATGGCAAGAAGTTAATTTTAATATAAAAATTTCCACTGCAATCACTATGTACGATTAGTATCCTGGTCTACCTATGGTTGAGAATAAACGGGCAGGCAGTACAAAAGCATATTATTTTGACAACTATAGGTTCAAATTTTCAGAAAATATGACTGGTTGTTCAATAATTTGTTGAAGTTGTGAGGAGAAGTGAAGAATAAAGCATTTAACAGAAAAGAACAAACTTTTTCATTTTTTTCCCTGTTTCAATTAATTTTGAACTGAGTATTTTATACATTATGTTAATTAATTTTTTGCCAATCGGTATGTTTTGTAATTCACCCAGGCTCTGAAGATGTCCTGAATAAAGGTCAAATATGTTGGGGGGGGAATGAAAAAAGATGTTTTCTAAAATATTTTATTCTTGACTTCCCCTCACAACTTTAGAAAATATTTAGAAAAAATAGTAATTAAATTGATTTCCTGTTTTAACCAAAGGTGGTTAACAATTCCTGATATAGGAAGAGAATATAATAAAAATCAAACTCTTGGCCTTTTTCATCAATGGAATGTTTTTTGATTAGTACATATGTTAATTTGATTAATTGATTTCAATCTTAAACTGAAATGTTTTTATATGTCTGACAAAGGAATAAAAACCACTGAAATTAATCTATGCCAGGGACAACAATTGATTTATTACAGGAACACATACAAAAACCTTATTCTAGTAATGTTAAAAATACATATTAATTTACATACATATTTACCAATTTAATAGTAAGAGACATTTAGGAAAAATTCAAAACTGATGAGATGTTTTCTTAAAAATTGTCGTTGTATATCCTCCTTCAGTAAGAATCAGACATGTTCTGAAAATTAGATTGGTTTAAATTTCAAAAATAAATTATACTGTTAATCTAAGGCCTCAGTAGAGATGAAAAAGCAAATGTGTCATGAGCGGGATTCGAACCCGTGACCTTCGGTTCAATGTGCCACTGCTCTAACCACTCAAACTATCATGGACTCTATTCACTCTTACACTCTCATTATCTCAACCAACAACCTTTCAAATTTTACCTCTGCCATATTTTCAAATATCGTGTATAATCAGGATTCCATTCTTGTTTTTTCATCTCAACCAAAAGACCTTAGATTAAAAGTATAATTAATTTAAATAAATAATACAGTCAATTATGACTACTAAATACATACTTGCATCAATTTAAAAATAAAACTACATAATTTCATAAGCTATTATTACTGTATATGTTATGCTTGTAATTGTGATACAAAGTATATAATTTTTTTTAATTCACTGCACTTATAACAAATTATAAATATTAGTAATGTCAGTTTAGAGATTTCTCCTAACCAAAATTCTCACTTTCACTATCATAAATTTTTTGAATATTAGAATTTTATTATGCATAGCAAACAATTCCAGACGATTAATTTTGTTATGGTAATAGTGTTATTAAGGGTGATGTGACATGTCTCTGGCACGTAAAATATAATTTCTTGATGTCTTATGTAATGAACATTGCATTTTTCAATAATTTTATTGTATCCATCTTTTGTTTTAAATCAATTTTTACTATATCTCTAAAAAGGGATAAGTTGAGGTGTTTTTATTTGTCAATCTTGATCGAAATCATGGGTTTTTACAAAAGTTTTACTAATTAAAACACAACAAATTTTTGACATTTAATGGATTGTTTTATTATAACAAAGGGAAAGTTTAGCTCAGACTGCTAGGAAAATTGGAGGAAAAGCTTTTACCACAGATAATCCTTATTCAATGACATGAACTAAAAACACAGGGGCTCAAGTGGTCATGGCTGCCAGTCCCGCTTGTGACACTAATTTTTCATCTCAACTGTCTGATAAAAATTGGAAATAATAATTAACAGACAATTAATTAAATAACCAATAAATGATTATCATGTATTGACTCCGACAGTGATAAAGTAGGAATGTAACACGTTTTCAGAGTCGTGCTTGAAAATAGTTGTGTCAGCACATATTTTTTAAATATTTCATATGATCAAAAGTAAAAACTAGCATAAAAGTAGAGTGTAAAGAGCCAGCAGCTTTTTATTAGAGGACCATCAATTTTCACTTAGTTGAGTTCACTTTGTGTTTAGGGTGTTGTTTAAATGACCAATGCAACATGGATAACGAGTTAATGGTATGTGCAAAGAAAACAAAAGTACATATTTAAGAATGTGATTGTGTTTAATCTAGAACTTATACCAAGGGGGGGGGACCAAATAATACAAAGTCCAACTTCAGATTGCTGTAAAACCGGGGTACTCGATTCTCTAGGCAAATCATGAGAAGTCCAATTTAAAAAATTGAAAATTAATTATTCCAAACTTAATGCTTTAGCATATGAAGTAATAATAGTATGAAAGAGATCAGCTAGAACAGAAATTGTTATGATAATTTTATAAAACCTGTTGTCTCCTTCAAGAGTAATAATGGGTGGTCCATCACTATCCTCCAATTTTGCAGCATGCTGAGAAATAGCTGACACCAGCCCACTAACTTCAGGCTTCAAATTTGGGCTAGCTAATTGGAAAATTGAATCCCAAATTATAACGCATGAAATCTATTTTTTTATATTTATTTCCCCTTACTTACATAACATACAAAGCCCCTGAGGATTAGTTAAAACGCATCCAGTGACGTTTTCGTTGTTGATTCTAAAACAATTTAATGACTGATATAAAACAAATGTCATGTTTTTGTAATGTCAATATAAGTAGAAATACTATTACATCTCATTAAAAGCTGTTACCAAACCAGCCTCCATTTTAACCAATTTTTAGATATTAACTTTTTAAAATCGAACTATAAACATTTTTCTTCGATGGTAAACAAACCAGAAATTTCTTCGTCTTACGTTTTAGAATGACTGTTCACCACCAGAAGTCTAGAATGAAAAGGAGAGGGCGACGCTCTTTTCCCTTAAAAATTTCCCTCCTCAAAATCGAACTCTGGTTAGAAATTTACTTTTAAAAATAAATCTTTAAAAGCAATTTCTATCTGTTCACAACCGAAATCCAAATAATATCAAGTTAATTTATGGGGAAATAAAATTGCTGTCATGCAATCATCACACATTGGTATACACTAGTGATATTAAAACATTGATCAACAGGGTTTTAATCAAACTCTACATAGAATTAATTAAATTTTAATTAATCACATTTTTCATAGCTTCAAATCATTTTTAATAAGCACTTGTATAATATTTATATTATTTACATTTTACTAATTTACCTGTAGTAAATACCTGGTTTTTTTTTTTTTTTTTTTTTTACTAATTTGTTGATACAAATGAAATTTGTATATATGTACATAAATTATTATTCAATATTCATTTATGGTATTCATATTATATTTTAATTCACTGAAAAAATATATACACTTAAGACCAAAAATCATGCACTCATACATATTTTGTTGTTTATTTCAAATTACTTGCATTTGTTTTTATCGTTAATATTAATTACAACATACTTATTGTAATGTAAATTTTACAATTAAACAAAATTTCAATAAAAATTATTTAATTACAATGGCTTGAAAGAAAATTTACCAAAACAATGGGAAATCATTTAATAGATTGTATTGATAGATAGTAATCACTAAATGTTTTCTGGTGTTTTTGTGAATTTTCTTTTAATCCATTATAATTAATGTTTATTAAAGCCCATTGTTTTCAGATCTAATTTCATTTGGTTGATATTAATTACATTAAAAAAGTGTGTTGTAATAAATATAACATAAAAATACATACATAGCTTGAAATAAACAAAACAATATGTTTGTTTGTTTTTTCTACAAGCATTTATATGTTTAAAAAAGTAATTGTTGCTTCTAATGACAGAAAATTTAAACTCTGCAATAAATTACAAAATTTTCATTCCTGTTAATTAAATTATAAATTATGATATAGCAATTTCAAACAATAAAATTACTTCAAACTATGCATATATTACATATCTTTATGTATATTTTATTTAATTATACAGTGAGTAAATGTGTAGGTTTATGAACTAAGAACATTAATCACTATTATGCATTTGATTCAAAATAAATATAAATATACAATTGAATCAGCAAAATTGTGAATGCAAAATTGCCCTTGGACTAACTGGTTAAATGCTATGTCAAAATGAAGTTTTCATTTTCTGGAATGTAATAGTCACTAAATTCTCTAAAGAAAAATGGCAGTGTTAATTGTAAAGAATATTTTGAATACTTACTAATATTATTTCTCTATCCGAAAATTTCACTTTTCAAACACAAATTTAATCATAGTACTACTTTATTAACACTACATACTCAACCAATATATTATCCACCAATAAAAACCCAATGAATGGAACATTTTACAACAGATTTTGTTAGTACCAACAAGTTCACTAATTTTTGGAATTGTTTGATGCTGTATCACATATGCATAATAATCATATATTTATATTAAACTAGAATGTTATTCTGAATATTTTTTATCTTAATTACACTATGTACATAAATTTAAGTAAAAAGCAAATAGTAGAATATACATATATATTTATGACAAACAGTTGTACGACCAATACTCATGACAAAAATCCATTAACACTTGATTTAGACAACCTACACAAAGAAGGCTATTATTACAGAATTCAACTTTAAAAATAAATAACTGGTTGTAATTATTTATACTCTAAGAAATAAAGAAATAAATAAAAATTTGATTGTATTGTACAATATTGTATAATAGTTTTATATAGTATAGTAGTATGAGTACATATGTAGTATCAGACGAGTGTAGAAATAAGTTTAACTTCAGGTCTGGATTCACGAAATGTTTGTACTCCAGTTCTAGTAACACCAGTATGGGATACATCAAGAAACTTTAGGTCCGGCATTGAGGTCGCTGCATGGTTAAGTGATCTATCTGTTATTCCAGGATAATTTTGAAGTATCAAAGATTCGAGACGACATATAGGACGAGGGCAAGCACTGACTTCGATAATTACAGCTTCATCTCTTATATCGATACCGATGGCACCTCTCTCCCGAAACCCGCGATCGCCGTACTCCTGAACTCCACCTCCAAAAGTAGTGATGCTATAATCCGTTACGTGTGAATCTTCGTTGGCATCTCCAGGATAAGCACCAAGATAAAGATTCCTTAATGATGTGGTTCGGTTAAAACAGGTTACTTCGATATCAGTAACACTTGTATTCCTAAGGTCAAGGGTCTAAAAAAGAAGTTATTTATTTATAGGATAGCAATAAAAAATATAAAAACCAATTTTAAAAAATTATGGATAAAGATCTAAGACTTAACAATTAATTTAAGAAAATAATATAATATTTTATATATAAATAATTACTATTAACATAATTTTTACAATTTTATAAAAATCATTATATTTCATTATAGTAATAAGTTTATAAAGTAATAAGTTAATTTTCTGATTTAATTTTTAGTGCAAAACCAGTTATAAAAAACTATCTTCATATTAACTAATTACTCATTTTCTTTGAATTTAATTTGTTTAAAGATGCTTACAAGTTCTTTTAAAAAATGTATTTCATTAGTCTGTAAATCACTAGCTAAATCAACCTGAATTATTTAATTGAAATATGCACTTAAATAATATTTGACAATTCTCCGGGCAGTGCAATTAATTTTTGTTAATAATTCAATTTAAAAATATACCTTGAGAACAGAAAAACCAAAATTTGCAGCAAGGCTTGCATAGGGTAAGCATTCTGTTACATTACATCCTTTTAGGATCAGCTGTTCAAGTTTAGGGCTTTTACTAAGGGCAAGAAGGGTGTGTGGCACAAACCAAATACAATCGGTTAAGTCCAAAACCTGATAACCAAAATTGAATTAATTAAATTATCCCACAATATTAATTTAAGGGAAGACGAAAGTGAAAAGTGCCTTAAGGTGTGGAAGAACTTTGTCCAGTTTGTAGAAATACGACCTTTCCTGAGGCATTCGGATCATCTGGCATTTGTGCATTCTCAAGACCAAAAGATTCGGTGGAAACTCCTCTAATGTCACCTGTAGCAATCATAAAATTGAATTAAAAGAAATTATTATTACAGTGTGCAATTGCATACCTTGACACAATCTATAGCATGATTTTCCATAATCAATGTCTCTAGGTTCGGCGCATTTTTAATAATACTTTTTAACACATCCTTCGAAATGGTCGCCTTACGAGGATCTATTAATGGAGCTTCTTCAAACCCCCTTGTAGCCAAAAATTTAGTATTCTTTTGCAAGTATCTTGTGTAATTTTCTAGTTCTCTGAGTGTTAACCTTGTTTTACGCAAATCAACCCTTTCCCATAGACTTCTGTCACAGACGACATTCGCCACTCTTTGACAACATCTGAAAAATCAAAATAAATTGATGAATCAAAGTTTCTAAATGTTATTTAGCTCACATACATAATTTATTAATAAAATTGAAAAAAAGTAGTGAAATAGTCCCTGCCATACAGCAGGGAAACTAAGTGTTGGGTGTTGCAAATAAAAGGTCCAACAGACGTCAATACTTTATTCAGCCGAAGTTCGTGGGTTTGAATCCTACTCATGAACTAACTTTTCATCTCAATCAGAAACAAAGATAAATTTGTTGTCACTGCCAAATATTTCTACGCATTTTGTCCAGATCTTAATAATACCTTTTATTTAAATATAGGAAACAATTTATTTAATCAATCGATACTGGACAAGACAAAACTAGCCAGAAAAAAGTGGCTCATTTGAGTACTCATGGTTGTGGCTTTGACCTCGCTCAGCATCCCACCTCTAATGACCTGCCGCGTGAAAAGTGGAAAGCTATCCCCTCTAGGCTGGATTTTGCCTATGACATTGTATATGCATAGTATAAACTAACAACTTCGTCCATGCAGGATTCTGTTTTAATGTACCTTTCTAATGTGATGCAAAGTGCTTGTATGGCTTTCTAATGTAATATCTCGTTTCTCAAATTCTTCTCTTTTTCAGTTTACTCCGGGTCTAGACTTGGTAAAAAATTGTCGGTATGATCCCCTTGGGGATGGAATTTCATAAAATCCTTTCTTATAGAAATGCACTGTCGTTTCGGCCCTTCAGAACCAACAGTTTGGACTGTGTTTTGTGAGCTGGGACTCTGTTTTATGGTACATTTCTAATGCAATGCAGCGCTCGCATGGCTTTCTTATGTAATGCCTCATTTTTCAAATTCTTTTCTGCAGTTCACTTTAGTCTACGAATGGTAAAACATTTTTTATATGATTCCCTTGGGGATGGAATTTCATAAAATCCTTTCTTCGCAGCTATTCATGTTATTATAGGAATGCACTGTCCAAATTTCAGTCCTTTAGATCCGGCGTTTTGGCCTGTGTGTTGTCTGTCAGTCCCAGAACTGTTTTACATACATAGATTAGTAGAATGCAATGTTATGAAGAAAAATGAAATCATTTATGAAATAAAAAGGACATAAGCTTCTTGTATTTTTTAAATTGAATTTGCTCTTGTGCTCTTTACTAGTTATACTGTTTATACTTTTAATTCAGTTTGAGAGATACATGTAATGATGAAAATAGCCAGAAGGGCAATTCAATTTTTGTATTTATGGCAATATCAGGTAACGATTTTTTAGGTCTTGCAATCTACTTTTTATTAGAAAGGTCTAAATTTTAATTTAATTTTTTTAAATTTTGAACGGATTCGACTTACTTGCTTAGAGAAAGGAGATCCGCCGGAGGTAGATAAGAGAATATAATAAGGAGGACGTCGTCCGACAAGCTGAGCAAGCTCGTCTTGACGGCAGAGTTCTGGTATCGGTCATCGTCTTCTTCAATTTTCCTTCTTTTCGCCGCCGAACGGGTTACGATTGTACTGTTGTTCCGATCTAACATTTTTAAACTAAAAACAAATAAATTACATAACTCGGGAAATTCTCGTCCTCCCGTTCGTTCAGTTACGTTCCCAAAACAATGTAAAATTAGAGTACCGAACTGTACCAATCATTTCCAACAAAGTTCGATTCTTTACGGCAACTTAACTTCGTCTTCATTCGTTTTATAAGCGTTTTCAACATATTTTATTTTTCCAGGGAACAAAATTCAAAAAAAAAAAATCCAGCAAAAAAAAATTAAAATGTTTACATTAACCGAGTTTGGAACACCGCCATTTACAATACGAGACTGATGACAAGAAACAAGAAGGCGTAGCGACGGTTATACACCCTCGACAGTCCAGCCCGTGTTTATTTTTGTAATTATCGCACATTTACAATTAACTCTCAGGTTTTCTGTCATTTTTTTTTTTTGTGTTAAATTGTTATTTACTTGCACAGGCTTTCGCCGACTTCACAGGTCAATCGGATCGTATTTCTTTTCCCATTATTTCTACTGCTGAATGAAATGGACGACGATTCTAACGAGACAGGTATCGACAATTTCACCAACTGCGTACACCATTTGGTGCAATCGTTTCACTTTTCCTTGTTGACCAGTTTTCTTTAAACATTCGCGCCATGTGATCGGAGATTCGTCCCTATAAAATGTTAATTATGTTCAAGGCATCGTTTATGATGTCACGTTAGTCAAACGCGTTCACACATTGTAAATAATAGAAAACGTTCTGATCTAATCACACAGGTAATATTAATGTTATGAATTCCTGTTTTATTCATTGACCGATAAAGAGTAATTAAAAAAAGTTTTCACACCTTAAAACAATATCTGCAACGGATATTACTGGATTTTTTCACCTTTTGTAACTTTAGTATGTACAACAATTCATTGGATCTTATCACAAATGTGTCTTACTATCATTTAGCCATTATGAACAAGCATTAAGATTTTTCTATTTCTGATCATAAATAATTCAATATTTTCTACTTTTATTTGAATATTATTTTCTCTATTAATCGGTGATTAAGCGGTCATAATTGACCATATTAATTATTTTAATCAATTATTCTTATATCTAAGGTTTTGATTGAGATGAAAAAGCCAATGTCATGAATGGGATTCGAACTCACGACCTTCAGCTCAATGCGCCGCTGATCTACCACCACTTGATGCTTCGAGCTATCATGACATCAATTCACTCAAACACCAACTCCTCATGTCAACCTACAACCTTTAAATTTTTCCCTCTTTTTGCATTTCTCAACCAAGACCTTAGATAAAAATTACTATAAAATAATGGTACTACTGTTTTGAACAAACAAGTGAAAAACCATCAACCAATAGTTGTATTAAGAGTGTGTCAATTTTTATTGAATGCTGATAATTGAAATAAATGTGTGTTTTAGTGACTGGATGTTTAATAATTTGTTAGATTCATGAGGAGCGGTCAAGAATAACTGTTCCTCACAAATCCAACATATTAATAATTAAAGGAGCAATCACTTCACTAACAACTCCCTGCCCACTTCATATGTCGCTGAGTATCGAATCCTGATAACACATTTCAAAAAAAAAGGTGAGTTGGTGCCCGAGTGAATCGAAGTCGTTATATTCAAGCGACAAAGCAGCAGCGTATTGAGCCAAAGATTGTGGGTTCAAATCCTATTCATGACACTGGCTTTTACATTTCAATCAAGACCTTAGATAAAAAGAATAACTAATTGAAATTATTTTCCATATGGCTGACGTCCAGTTTACATGGGTTCCTGAAAGAATAAAACAACTTGACATTCAAAAAGCCTTCTCTGCAGCACTGAAGAAAATTGAATTGCCACACCTCACCTCAAATCATTTGTACTAATAACTCACTCTTATCCAATTATTTTTATGAATTTAATGTGGTGGTAAAACTATTTTATAATGTAGATTGTTGGTTATTTTTGTGAACTAAGACTCCAATTATTTTTTATGCTATATAGTTATATCACTCAGCACTTCAGACCACATCCTTCTGGTCCCAAGCAAAGCAATTGAAAAATATGACACAAAAAAATCACTGTTTTAGGTAACAAAAATAATCAACAATCTAGATTATATAACTCTGTTCAAATTTTACACTTGCAGCATGTAAACATGCATGAAACTGCACACTTATGGGATTTTACAAGAAATCAATTAATAAAAAATCTGGGTGCCATTTTTGGTTAAAGATTTTGTGAAAATTGTGTGAGTTTACAGTTAACTCTTTCTAGTATTACTGTTTTTCTGCATTCCATGTTTCACTTTGAATATTTAACATTCAAAACCATGTTCGGAAGTTTCTTCAGAGATCTATAAGATGCAAAAAATTGAGAATGGTGTTCTTATCTTATTTCCATTAGGTCCATTAACAAGGGGTGTTAAACCCTCAGGATAATTTAAAATTGATTTCTTTAATTAATACTTATGTTCACTGTTTATGACAACATATTATCAGTCTAGTTGAAATGGGGTATTGAAGATAATAAATAAAAACTCTGTTTCTTTACCATTGGTCATTTTCCATAAAAGAAACAAAACTCACTAATTTTAAACTGAGCATGTTAACATAAATGAAGCTGCATTCTTATGAGATTTTTTTTTTTTTTTTTTTAATGCTTATAACTTGAAAATATTCTCAGAAGTTAACCAAATTTTACTGTGTTGCACCAAAGAATTGAGTAATTTACTTCTTATCTATTTTTAGCATCTACAGATGAGGAAATGTCTGGTTATGACATTGTGAGATATCCCTTAGAAGGAGTTTTCAGAGCATCAGATTCTCCTCCCAATGCAGCTATGGAAATCACTGATGAAAATGGTGAAGCGACTGAAACATTCGACGAAGATCTCCCTCCTGCTCATTCAGTATAAAACATTTATCAATATTGAAACATCATATTTTAATATTTCTCCCTTACTGTTAGTACCTAGGAGATAATTTGGAATCTGTGAGTGGAAGAGTCATTCTCTCTGAAGGATCATTCACATCGTTACCATTGCTTCCAAGGTCATACGGGACCCTCTTACCAGGACAAACTTTTCCTTTAGCAGTTCGAGATGTATCAAGAACATCTATGTTGCGGGATTGTGTAGAAGGAAATCACACTTTTGGATGTGTCGCCAACAGGTAAGTTAAAAAAAAGGCAGATACATAACAAAATATTGTAGTTTTTAATAAATTAGCTTAATGGGATCTTATTTATTGAGTAATGTTTCAGATACCACCAGTGCCAGGAGGCTGATGTGGAGATTTATGGTACAACTGCAGAAATTTATGAGTTTTGCAGTGATATCGATACTGTCTGTATAAGAGCGAAAGGAAGGCAGAGGTTTCGATTAATAAATACAAGAAGAAGTAATGGAGGGTGTGTATAAATTTTAGTTGAAAATATCATTTAGACACTTTTTTTCTCAATAAAAGTTCTGAATATAATGTTTATACTTAGTGTTTTACTTGTGTACATATTATATCAAGTGTAAGTTGTGAAAATAAGTATGACCAGGAGTGTAATTATTACTTTCCTTTTTAAGTTAAGAAAAGTTGTACAGGATATCTCAGGCCCAGTTCAACTTCAAAATTTCAACAGCTCTATACTCCTCACATATCGTTGTAAAGAATTTGTTACGCTGAAAAAATGATATAATCAAATTGTAGATTGGTCAAAAATGTTTTGCCAATGTTATTAGGATTTAAATGGAGCATGCAGAGTAAAGTTTAATAAAAACCCACAATAAAAGTTTTGTATTTACAAACAATTTTTTATATATTATTTTATTTATTTATATTTTTTAAGGTATTTAATTGGTGATGTGGAAATTTTACCAGAGATAATTCTTCCAAAACCATTGTCTAATCTTCATTACTCATCTCTCAGTAGAGTTAGAGGCACACATAAAGCCAAGTATATAAATTATAATAATATAATATATAAGATGCTATATTCCTTATTTTTATTTCAGATGTGGGCATCGAGAAGCACAATTGACACACTGGCCAAAATGGGTTTATGATCAGTATGATGTGGACAAAGTTATGGATAGGGTGGACAAAGAGCTATCTTTTCTCAAACAAGGCCTTAGAAAAGGTTTGCTTATTTTCATAATTCCCATCATATTCCCATTACTAACTTTCTATGGATTTCAAAATCATGATCAAAACTCTTGGATGAAAAGGATTTTGGAGACTACAAGACATCTTTGCTCAGAATCTATAATTTTAGAATTAGGCTAGGAAATGTATTATCAAATAGAGAACAAAAGAAAATGGGGTACTGTCAGTTTTGTCTTTGCATGTTGAATGGTTGTTATGAAGTCATGGGACTGGCATAGGGAATTCCAGTAGGAAGAAACTCCTATTCACAAGTGTTGGGTTGGGTGCAAGTTTGCCTCTACATGGTAAGGAGCCCACCACCACATAAGATTTAGATAATACATAAGTCTTTTTTGATATAGATTGTGTAAGATGATGTACTTGGTATATGTACTGTGAATATACTATATGAGTCACACTGTCAAATAACTAAAATTTCAAATGATGAGCATAAAGAAGTGTTGGTCTAAATCATTCGTGAGTTTAAAGCTTATGCATTTTAGCAAATTACGTCTGAAAAATTTAGGCAAAGTCCAGTTATAATTGGAACTGAATTTAAAACTCACCTGACTTTAAAATAAATAAAAAGTCAAATAAACTATTACAGAAGTTAAGAACAAAGCCAGCAGTCAAATTATAACTGCAAATACTATGTTAACTAAATGGAGAAACTTTTGATTCAAAACGTTGATCAAAAACGATATCAGTCTCTGCTTATTTTTAAATGTTGTGTAGATTTGAATAAAATTAGACTTATTTACATAAATATAAATCAGCATTTTTCTTCTATGTTTGTAAAGGGTGGTAATATAAGATCCCAAAGGATATAGTAGAATAGCAAAACCAGGTACCATATGTTAAAACAGATGATACTTTGATTTTAATCTTGACTCATGACTAGAACCTAAATTTATATGCAATAAAAATTCTCAAAAATGAAAGTATAATTAATTAAAATATATATTTTTTGCCTTATCCTATGGTATCCAGCAATATTAATTATACATGAACAACAGTCGTCCGTAGGCCCCTACAGAGACCACCCTCAGCCGGAAGACCTTCAACAATCATTTTAACCTTATTTTATGCTGTGCCACCTTTGGGGATGTGAATAAAAACTATTGCATCTAAATTGGCATGGAAAATTTAATTAATATGGTCAATTTGACGACTAAACATATATGGATTATACAAAATAAATAGCTGATCATAATTAAAATTGACGAGATATATTTAATTTTTTATAAATACCTTAAAAAAGATTTTTTTTAATGACAACAGAGATAGCATACCATAGTAGTATGTTTTTAGGAACTGAATAACTGAATTATCAATTCCCTTTATACATATAGCATAATTTCATTAATTTTCTCCCAATTCAGTCAATCTGATATTTTTATCTAGGATTTTTTTTTTTTTTAATTTCTTTTGCTATACGATTCTTGCATTGCTAGGGATTTTAATTCAAGAATTCTATTGTGTCTGTTTGTTTAAGTTTTGTTCTTGGAAAGTTAACTTGAATCTAAATCAAATGTTAGGCTCTTGTCTTCCCCTTCCAGGAAAGATCCCTCTTCTTAGTTGCTTAATTTTTATTTTTCTAAGTAATCAACAATATTTCAAATTTACAATATTCTTCAAATATGCAGAATAAAACTTGTGAACTGTCCTACTATTGAAGTATGATAAGAAAAATATCTGTCACCATGGTCATGTTAGCAAAAAGAAAATGCTATTTCATATAAATCAGGCTCTACTCATGACAGATGTCTTTTGCCCTTCACCTACTGGTTCTGTTATGAGAGCAAGGTTTTCTGAATTTTGCATTTTATTCTTGCAAGAAAAACAAATCATTATAAAGTTTCTTTCCTTTTTACATGCTCTTTCATGCAACTGTACTCAAACCCATTTTTTTAAAAATATTTTACAACTTTCTTAATTATTCATTAAATTAAATCAATTATGAAAGATCATGTATGTTATTATAAGCAAAATTCTTTGGAAATGACATTAGCTTTCTTTTGCAGAAAAAGGCAGGCAAGCATGGCCTAAAGATCCTTCAGAATTGTCTTTTTGGCTAGCCACACATCTTGATGCTGAAGATAGACTTTTCATTATTAAGTTAAACAGTCCTATTCAGAGGCTAAGATGGCTTTTAAGCCTTATGGGAAAGGTAAAGAGTTTATAAGTAGTTTTCCATTTTTCAATTCATTCTTTACAATTTACAATGTTACAGTGCCAACAACAATTTAACTGTCAATCATGTAAAGTTCAAATTGGACTCCAGCAAGATGTTTTTGCCATGTCTACTGAAGGTACACAGAGTACATACGTTAATCCAGAAGGCTTCCTTCATGACATCCTGACATTTCTTCATGCGCAAAATGTTGCTCTCACTTCACTACCTTCTTCTCAGTTCAGCTGGTTCCCTGGGTATTTCAAAATGTTTAATCTCTTATGTAGGTTAAGATGAAAAAAACTTAAGTTCAATGGGCCTTACACAACTATCTTGTGGTTGATTGGACATACTAACATATTGTTTTTATAAAGCACTAGCTGTGAAAATGGATGCCACAGATTCTGAAACCTGTTTTTTGTAAATCTTAATGCCCATTTATACACCCATTCAATATTTATAAACCCATCCAGCACTAAACAAATAAAGTGCGCATATTTTATTGAAATCAATTCAGTAGCTTTTATTTGTATCATTAGCACACATACAAACATTTACTTGTAATTATCACCTCTTATTTACTTATTTTATCACCACAAGGAAAAAACTTAGTATATTTTAAAAAATAATTTTTATCAAGTTTTCATAATCAATAACTACAACGAGAAGCCAAAAAATACCATTAAAATTTTGAATTATCATTATACAATCCTCCATTGATTGATAATCTTACAACAATATTTGGCCCCTTTCTAAAGGATTAGAGATAAATAAAACATAGATGAAATCTCCCACTTGTGTTTACAATTGGATTTTCTAAATAAATCTTTGAATGGTCAATCTCTTCTTTGTTGGTTTTTCTGAAAAGCTTATTTCTAATGTTCCAGTGGTTGGATTTTTTTTTACCATTTTTAAGTTTCAAATTTATTTACGGTTTTAAGTGATACAGATTCAATTAAAATGGAAGATGTACAGGTCCAACTGGTTTTGTTCTTACTAGCTATGTAAAGATAAAAAGATATGTACAACATTATAATTAAGATGAGAACACATCATTGCCTCACCTAAGGTTGGACTGACTTTGACTGAGGCGACATGTTGTATTCTCATCTTAATTTTAATTCCTTTGTGCATTTCTTTTTAACAAGCTTTAATTCTGATCTGTAATTTTGGGAATTCGTTAGTGAGATGGCTTGGTCACCGTGTATAATTGAATGCTGGCCATATGCTTCATAACCTAAACCAGAGCACTTATGCATTGGGGGCCGCAGTAGTCGAGCGGTTAAGGCGTCTCTCTCGGCTAGTAGACCCCGCGGTCGTGGGTTCAATCCCCACCGTCGCCTCAGGAATTTTTCTGATTAAAAGAAATTGACACGGCACTCATCAATGGAAGGGGCGGGACTGGATCTCAGCGACCCTGAACCTGGTCCCAACCCCCTTCAAAAATGAGTTTCTTTGATGGAAGAACACTGGTACAACGGGGGCTCAAGTTCACTTTGTGTTGTGAGCCCTCCCCCAAAAATGGAGCCAGGGTATAATACAATAAGCTGTACAGATGCAGTGCTCAGGAGGGAACTCCTCCAGTCTCTGGTATCCATCCATCCACATCCACACTTATACATTGGTTTTCTTTTCCGATGAGACTTTTTTTCTCTTCTCTCTTGAGAAAAGCTCTGATGATGGTAACATTATGTGGCCAAAAGCTTGGTGATCCCAATATTTTTGTCATCTAACAAGGACCTCAATTAAGATTTGAACTCTACATTGATTATCTACAGTTCCATCTACAAACATATTAGCTTTGTTCAATTTTGCAAGAATTCATATTAATTGTATAAACAAGATAGGACTAAAATTTTGTTTTCAGATGGTCAGGGTTTTGTTTGAGGTCTCCTACAACCGAGAAGGGGTTAAAGAAGAAAAGGAGATCAATGTGTATCTGTAATATTTGCACTCTAGAGAAGTTATAAAAAGTGGTCGTTTTGGCAGGCATTTCTATGTGTTATTAGAATATATGCCTCTAATTGGTGACGGTTTGTTTTTATACATGGCCCCTCACAGCTAGAATCATTGATTACTTGGAATGGGCTTCAATTCAATGTTTGACATGCCCAGCATGTAGTCCCGAGTCGACAACTCTATCGAACATCTTTGGAACAAGTTGTCAAAGAGGGTAAAATAATTGATTAGTGATACCAGAGAATTTGCAGGAATTTAGAATGGCCCTACTGGAGGAGTATGAAAATATTGCTCAGCCCTCATTTAAAACCTCACAAAAACAATACCATGTTTAATACAAGCAGTGATCAATGCAAGAGGAAGAAATAACTCTACACTGAATTGAAAATTTTCATCATTGAAGCAACATAACAATAGCAACATTTTTGTTAAAATTGTTTTAATCAGTTTAATTTGGTTTTTAAATTTACCTATAACTTATATTTTTATTCAAAAATAACCAATAACTACTACAAATAAAAATTATAATGATTGCATTTACGTGATTTACTTTAAAAAAAAAAAAAAAGGTTCAGTTTGTAAGTACTTGTTAATGGGCCTTGAATTCACGGTTAAAAATTTTAATTTGCAAGTAAATTTAAAAGTAAATTTAATGATTAAAATTATATTTTTATTAAAGGTATGCATGGAGTATAGCTGTTTGCAGTTCTTGCCATAGACATATTGGCTGGCAGTTCACCTCTCTCAGTCCAAGGCTGAAACCCAAGAAGTTCTGGGGTCTCACAAGGCACTCCCTAATAACTGTACCCAAATTGGATAGAGATAAGGATGAAGATAATTTTAAACCTGTTATATAAAAATGTTTTAAATAAAACAGTCTCACAGAATATTAATATAATATTGACGTAAAGTAGTATCGCGTAATTATGAAAATACTATTTTAATAATATTTAGTTTGTTAATAATATTAAAGGATAAACCACTAAACATTATATATATCAAAAGAAAATCACATACGTGTGAGGATTTGAAATTAATAACTTGGGATGTTAATATTCTATTTTTGATGGTAAGTAAAAGTTTAAACAAGTTCAGTCTATTACTACTTACATTTATTTTCGACAAGATGAGAATACATTTTTTCTAATTTATTTTTTATATTGTCACATTAAAAAGATGTCTTTCATTTATGTTATCAAATTAATTTAAAATATATGCACATTATTATTTGATGGTAGGTAAACATTTGTTATATAGCCCACCAATAGTGATGTCACTATGATATCCCATAATTAATTTAATTATTTGATCTATTCAATTTCTACCGTTCATACACTTGACTGCAGACCAGTTTTTTATACTGTTACAAAATGTATATTCTGTTATATTTATATGTTTGATTTCATGTACATATGTATTAATTACCTATATATTAAACATTTACCCCTTGAAAAAGTTTTACTTTTTTTATCGCATCAGTCCCATAAAAAAGAGTACTTTTCTATTCATAAAATGATAATTATGTAATGAGTACATTTAAATTAATACTTGTTTGAATTTTGTGTTTAAATTAGACTGAATTGAAAACAGAGACATATCAGTCATTAGTCTATAAAGACAAAATTTGTAATTGTATAAATATGTTTTAATTTTGAAGTTTTAAAAAATTTTATTGTATAAATATTAGTGTTACATAATTTAACACATAAAGTACCAGCAGGCCCAAGTTAAACTGCATTCCCATGCCACGACGGTCCCCGATCCTTTTTGCAATTAATATAAACCTTTAAAATTTGTTTATTACTCTTTTACATCTTTGCTGAATTTTATATAAATAATTAAATCCACTAATTTCGTGGTCTAATTGACCAATCAATATATTACAATTAATTAAGGGTTTTAGTTGAGTTAAAAAGTCAATGGCACGAGCGGGATTCGAACCCACGATCTTCGGCTAGTTTGAGTCTAAGTGAAAAATGGCAAAAAGGGAGGGAAAATAAAAAAGGTGGGGTTGAGATGGAAAGTTAGTTGATAATGGTATCTGATAGAGGTCATGATAGCTCAAGGGGTAGAGCAGCAGCGTATTTAGCTGAAGATCGTGGTTTCCAATCCCACTCATGCCATTAGCTTTTTTATCTCAACTAAAAACCTTAATTAATTGTAATAAAAAAATAAAAATATTATTTTTGCCCAGTGGTGTGCCATAGTGTGGCTTGCTTGCTGCCAGGGATGGGAAGATTTAAAAAACTGGCCCCCTCATGCTATCTTTTTGAAACATTGGTACATTTGTAATTGAGGAAACAAGAATGGTCAATACTTTCATACATTTGTGCCCTCCTAGGGATTATAAAAAACAATCTCATTTTTTCCTGAACGTGATGTTTGCTGTTGGTCCCATGACACATGCAGCTATTTGACCAGTGTTTATTGTGAGATAAAAGCCGAACCAAGTTAGTTGTAGCATTATGCTGACTAGTGTGGCGTACTGCCTGCTGGTTCTGAAACTGAATCTAGACTACTTTACGAGACTGTTTTGAAAATACTTGTTCAAAATGCTTTCAGTAGTTGCGTTATATTCACAACATACATGGCAGCTCTTTCAGGTCATTCATACCACCTCTTGGCTTTGTAGAATTTTTATTTTAAATTTTATCGTTCTAAAACGCAAAAAATGTACAAAAATTGGCCAGTGAGGTTTAAAATCCTACTGCTTGAGACAAAAACTCCTGAGTATATCGATTGTTTGAAAACCACAATACAAGTATTCATTTACTTATTAAGAAATTTTGAGGAATACTAAAAATAGATAACTCAATAGAAAACGCATGGCATTAACCATTGTTTGAAAAAGAGATTTAATTATTGCAGATTGTTTTTTCATAATTCCTCTTTGGGGACTGTCTGCATAAATTTATTGCAATTACTTGCTGAAAGGTTTCATTTAACTGCTTCATGTATCATAAGCCTGAAAAAAAAAACACAGTTCAGTCGAAACTACTACATATGTAAGCCGTAGTAGGTGTTAGTAGTGAATGTCAAAATTTCAATTAATTATTTTATTATCTAAAATCGGGATTGAGATGAAAACACTAATGCCCCGAATGTGATTCAAAACCTTCAGCTCAATTCACTGCTGCTATAAACACTTTAGCTATCGTGACTTTGTTCCACTTAGGCACCAACTCCTCATTTCAAACCTACAACCTACAAACCGGTGATCCTGCTCGTGGGTCTAGCGTTTTCATTTGAACAAGACCTTAGAAAAAAGTATATCTAATTCAAAATTAAAATGGCTTCTAAGTAATGAAATTTAATTGTTCTATCTGCAAAAATAAAAATACATAATTATACACAAAAGGGGTGAAAGAATAACGCATACCCCAAGGGTAAACACATTTTTAAATTAATTTTATAAATTGTATATTGAAAGTAGCAGCTTTTTCTAATGCATAACAGTCAATATTCTCTCCCAAATTTAAAATTATTTTAGCAAAAATCCAACTTTTTTTATAAAAACATTAAACTTAAACTTAAAAAAGATAGATCAATAGTAGACATACCAACCTTCTTGGCAATTTAAAATATTTATAACAAAAACAGATTTTTACTGTCACCCTTTTTAAAGCTTGCATGGTATTTTATACAATTTAATTAATTTGGAAATTTTTAAAGTTATGAGGTTCAAGGTAATAAAGAAAGGGTAGCCAAGATGGTGTATATCGACAAAGATGAATGGAAATTATTTAACAGCTTGCCCACAAAACTACTGTTTTCTTTTTAAAAAGTTAAACAATCAGAGGGAATAATTAACTTACATCGTGTGTTGTTATGCAACAGTATAATATTTAAATAGTTACTGGAAAAAGTAATACAATTAATTAAAACATCCAACCACTTTATACATTAATTACATCTTACATTTACAAAAATTAATAAGTTTAAGTGTTAATGCTTGCCATAAGTGTCATTCGAAAAGTTGAACCTTTTTCACATGTACCTATTAACTTTATTCAACTTTCTCTTCTATGATAAAGCATTTAAACAACTTCCATAGGATGGCTGCTGTTGTTTTCTGTAAAGCCAATAGATTCGGACTGCTGTTGAGATTGTTCATCGGTTTGTTCTTCCTCACCCGATTGGTCCTGCGTTTCTGAATCATCCCAATTTATTTTAAATCTTGTCACTCGTGGTTCCGTTCCCAGAATATTTCTAACAACCTTGAAAAAGAAAGGTGTTTTGTAAATTAAAAAAATTAAGGTAAAAAGTAACAAAAGCCATACCTTATCAAACTGTGGGACTGCTGGAGGATTCTCCCTTAGCTCAAGATCAGAATATTCATTGTTAATAAAATAACCTACTCGGACAAATTCTTGGCCCCTGTAACTACAGGTTAAAAGTAAAACGGTAACACCTAGAGCATCCTCGACAGGAATTTTAGTGACATCAGGTGCATCTGCCTAAAAATTTTAGTTTTCATATAAGACACATGAACAATTGCCTATTAATATAAATTATTTTAAAAATATGTAAAATAAAAAACTAATTTTTATCTTACATTATTGTTTTTATATCAACTAAAAACCATAATTAATTGAAAGATTTTGTCTTACAGTTTAACTTCAAATGTTAAGTAAAGAAGAGGGAGTCAGAACCACAATTTATTTAAATATTAATCTCAAACATCCAAGAGAGCATTCAAACACAGAACCTCAAAGCATGGGGAAAAAATTGCATTCTGCTAATATATTGGGTTGTCCGGAAAATAATGCAGGATTTTAAGTTTTCATTAAAAAAAAATCTATATAAAATATTCTGTTTACGTTTACAGGATTACTCATTTGTATGAATGTCAACACTTATTAATCCTCTTCCAAATGATATTGTTTGTTTACCTCTGTAGCATTCCGCTACTTGGAAATAATTCAGTCATCCTTATAATGTCAAAGCGAGAATTTCGTACGATTTTCTTTTACGAGTTTAAACTCGGCCGAAGCGGAGCCCAAACGGCTAGAAACATTAACCAAGTCTGGGGCGAGGGTTGTGTTAATGAGTGCACTGTGCAAAGGTGGTTTAAAAAATTT
>CM077112.1:20243892-20288966 GCA_039619505.1 Cimex hemipterus
AATTCTACTCAGACGGAATTAATAAGTTACCAACACGTTGGGAGAAATGTATTGAGAGTATGGGAAATTATTTTGATTAAAGAACATTGCTTTAAAGTAACTAGTTTCTTTTTTTTTTTGCTTAATACCAAAATCCTGCATTATTTTCCGGACAACCCAATAAATTTCTTTATGGGGGCTTTGTAGGGTAATAAACATATAGTTTGGTCGTTTCCAGTCATTTTTGATTACTTATCGGACACATCACTGAAAACAGGCAAACTATAAATAGATAAATCAGAAACTCCATTTTTGTCCTGATTTCAACCTTCAGATGGTGCAGATCTGACAATTGTGACCTGTGGGTTCCAGGTACAAGGGTTGTAAAATCATCATTCATTCAGGTCATTAAAAAATCTGATCTGATCTAACAATCAGTACCTTGGTTAATTAGTCTCTACCTTGGTCTTCGGCCAAGAGCTAAAACACGGTTCACTCAAGAGTTGTGAACTGGGCGAAAGTACTTCTTGTTTTACATATGTGCTACAACTTGCTTATTGGATTCAAGGACCTCATGGCCATCTTCAGTTCACATAGGACAAGTGCCTGCATTGGTTGTTTAGTTAAAATTTGTCATTCTCATTCTCACATGGCGCAATATGAAGCAGCAAAGGGTTTGTTTTCCTCGATAGTGGGGGGGGGGGGATATTCCAACAGATTGGCAGCATTATGTGCACTTTTGAATTGTGGGAATGTACCATCACCATTTACAAAATGTAGCATATACTAGTTCTGTGTCAAGCTTCAAAGCATCGATGTGAGCATTTATAAAGATAAGTGGTACATTTTAAGTTACATTATTTTTTTAATTAGTGAAGGATTTTATGGTGTAGCTGCATCACATTTTCACATAATGAATTTTTTTTTTCTTCAAGACCATACTTTAATCTAAAGTGTTTGTGAATTATTTTAATTTCAATTCTTTTATTTTAATAACATTTTTAATTATAAATTTTTTTTATATTTTTTTTTTAACAATGTTGTCTTTTAACTTTTAGATTATATTATAGTTTCAACTATTTTTGTTATGTTTTAATTAAAACATTTTATTTATTCAATATTTTCAATAACTAATTGTGAGTAAGGAGGTAAGCACAAATGGAATCAAAAATAATTTTAGTAAAAATTAATACATTGAATTTTATGCTCGTTTGTTAAGTTTGTAAGTTGTCTGTTACTACTTAAAAAAATGAATACCTTTACTCATTGACCAACATTATCATTAGAGCAAACAAACTAACTTACATTACAGAGAGCAAACATATGCAAGAAACGAGTCAAAACTCAAAAAGGGGTAGTACAGCTGGATTCTTAAAATTTTGTGTCTTGCTAAGACTTGGAGAAGCGAAAGACAATATTGATGGATCGAGTAAGATTTTATTAAAAACAACCATAATGGCGTGTACTTAACATGTATGTAATCCATTTCTCTCTACTGGAATTTTTTTTTATTATATCTTTTCGTATGGGTGTGCGATACGTATTTGGAAAATGAGCTGGTGTTAAGAGAGAGAATAAAGAATTTGAACTGAAGTAACTTGAAAATAAATGATTTTCTGAATCTCATGAGCAGTCTGGTGAGATATAGGTTTAGAAAAACATTTTATTTTTTGTGCCAACATTTCGATCTTTACTGAGATCATCTTCAGGGCCTGGGATTTATAAACATTGTTTAAATTTTACCAATATTAATAATTCAGATGACTGAAATTGTAGTTTTAAATCTAAGTATTAGTATTCCCTCAACAAAGTATGAAAGGTTTTAATGTTTTTTTGTTTATATATGTTTGATTGGGAGGAAGGAAAGATGTGAAAAAATACAACACACTTAAAAATAAAGTGAGGCCGACGAAAGTTTATGGATCAGGTTACATCTGAATACAGGTGAGGCACCAGACATTCGAGAAGTGCGGTCATAAATAAAACTGAACTGTTGGATAAATTTTAACAGTCCTCAATATGGTTTTTGTCAAAACACACACATTTGTCAAAATTCATAATTGTCTTTTTTCTTTCTTTTTTTATATGATGTCTACATGATTGTCCAGCCGTATCAATACTTGTGCTTAAGCGATTTAATGGTTTAAAACAACAGTTGTCGATACAGCATTGCCATCCGGAAAGGACATGTCGATACCACTTATAAAGTGTATGTGTTTATACATAACAAAAATAGAATAAAATATTACACAAGCCATATAATAAAACTGTAAAATATATGTGAAAATAACAACTTTACTGATAAAAATTTAAACAGACCTGGAAAACGAACATATGTCTCCCCTCAGGTATAGGTCCAACGTATATTGTATCCAAGACTTGGTCGTATTCTTCGCTCTCGGCTGAGCCTACGTATATCATTTTCCATTCCAAGTCTAAAAGAAACACATCAGCGTATCTGAATGTGAAACACTTTTTAAAAAATACGAGGAATGTAGTAATATAACTAACCTTCTTTCAGTTCTTCGATACACTCGAAAGTTAATTCAAATTGGAACGGTGTCAAGAATGATGCTGGATTGTCCAAAACGATAACGTTGCCTATTTGCACTTTAGCCATTTTAAACTGAAATGTTCACAACTGAGTATGAGCGAGAGTCCTTTTTAATCAACCCTAACAGAATCCGATTCACTGTCCATCCCAGTGGCTTTGTATTGTATCACAATTGTCATTACTTACCGATTAGAGTTTGTTTTGAGTGTAACCTGTTTTTTTGATGGTTTATTTACGATTTTCGTTTCAGCTATAGTTTAAATAAAGCACCGACTGAAAAGATCGCCGAAAAGAAACCCGTACATGGAAGAGCCGAGAACCACTTCGAATGAGCACTAAACAAAGTACACGCTATTTGGCGGCAAAATACTACCACGTTCCGAAAAAGTCAGAGAATCTGATCTAATTTTTAGCATCGTAGCGTAAAAATAGAAATGAAAAGTGATTTTGCCGCAGTAGAAACGAAATTGATAACGATTATTCGGTACTTGGAATGCAATTTACGTTTTCAATTTTTCTGATCAAAAAAGCGGTGGTTCGCAAAGAAAAGATGAAAACGCTCGTGGTGTCGAATTTCAAATTCTAAAAAATTATCATTTTAACAGAACGAAAGAAATATATAAAACCGTAAACCCATTATTAAAATCGACGGTTTTCATTTTATGCACCATTAAAAGATGTGAAGTTTACAAGTTTAAGTAATCCAAATTTAATTAGATTGAACCTTTCAGAGTTCTCATATAAAAATTTTCTATGTCTAATAGAATTCAACATATCGTTTAAGTAACATAACTCTTAAGAGATCTGCTAGTATTCTTGACTTAGGAATCATAAATTCTTTTTCAGTGAACACATAATAAAAATTACATTCAAAATTTAAACTGGGTGTTATTATTTGGAACATTTTACCAATTTAATTACTCTCAAAGTTCTATATTGTTTTATAGTTCGACCCAACTTATTATTGTATTCACCTGTATGATCTCCTGCATTCGATAATTATAAGATGATAGAGGATACACAAAATTATTCCTCTGATGTATCACTTACAAATTCCCATATCCAACAGAATTGAAGACATTATTTATTATATTAAACCATAGATGTTTATTAGTCATAATGGACTGTATTAATTATTTTAATTATACTTATTACCTAAGGTCTTGGTTAAGATGAAAAAGCTAGCATCGCGAATGGGATTTCAACTTGCAACTTTTGGCTCATTAAGTTGCTCGCAATAGATCAATTAGAGTAGCAGAGTATTAAACCAATGGTCTTGGGTTCAAATCCCGTTGTGACCCTAGCTTTTTAATCTCATCCAAGACATTTGATAATAACTATAATTAATTAGCATACATTATTTATGTTGAGCCACAATGTGAAAATCACAGAACAATTTATGTTGGTTTATCGATCAATGATATTCACAGCTGTGTAGATTGTCCCAAATTGGTTGTCTCCATCTGCTTCAATATTACATCATACAATGCCATTATAGTTTCCATGCTACTGTTTTTTGATGACAAAATAGATATTTTTCATGTTTCCAGAGAACAATACAAGCAGTCAATTATTTATGATTAATAACTACCTCTCTACCTTTGATATGAAACTATTCCGTGGCTTAAAATGTATTATAACTTAAAATATAAAATTACTAAACAGGTCTATTGTGGAACCCATACCCATTGTGGAAAGTGCACTATCCCTATTTTGTGGGCACTTTCTTTCATGCCAAAGGATTTCTCCTTGGGTATGAGAAATGCAATACTGGTGTGTTGTACCGCAAACAGGCCAATGTTTTACATTTACAAAATATGTGCTGATGTCTCTGGTTCCTCCTGACGGAGCTGGCATGTTTCAGTCTCAGCCTTGCCCATCTTCTTAAGGGGATAATTAAGAGGACCTATAATCCTGCCTGTTGAGAAAAAGGATTTCTTTCACCTTCCAATTTGAGATATTTATAAATCTCTTACCTTGCCTTATACTTCATATAATATTATTGTATGATCCCTTAGATTTAAGTAGCGTTCAAGGAACATTATATACTCAAAGAAAATGCCTGAACACTTATTTCAAACTGTGTGTAATTTTCATGAATTATTCATTTTATTTGAAATAAACAAATGACCTTAACACATTGTAATATACTGTAAAAGGACATTATTCCAAGAATATAATTATAAATAAATACATTCATAAAGCATTTCTTTTTTTATTGTATAGGCATATTTTTCCTTTTTTTTAATTGTAATTATTCTGGACGCACGATGTACTAAATATACAAGTGGGTGTTTATGACCACAAACGCCACCACCCTTTCGTTTAGGTATATCAAAAGTAAACAAATTTTTATTTAACATTATTTTTTATATTTATATGCAATTTGTTTTGTTACTTTTGAACATTTACGGAAGTACCAAACAGGTGGTGGATTAAACTTTAACCTTTGTCTAAGCTTGTTAATTTAATCAAATTCAACAATGTATATTTTTTTTGAAAATGAACTACACTCTTACTAAGCTGATTTCAATAGTATGAAGCAATCAAGACCATTGTTTTAAAATAAACTATAAACTTGTTTAACTGAAGCGACTGAATATTTAAAAATTATGTACTTAGAAAATCAAGTAATGGTGTTTACTTGTAAGGGTTAACGTGCAACAATACAAGCAAAACTGTCCTTGACTTGAATATTATAAGAAAAAAAGGGGTAATACCTATCTTCAAACATTTATAAAATAATTAAGTTTTTATTCAACGGAAAATTTAACCTCTTCCTGTTCACTTTGATGTAAAGTAATAAACATTGCAGGGAAAAGAAAAGCTCAAATCCTTACAATTGGTTATACGTCACCGGTATAAGCCAATTCCAACAAAAGAGAAGAGGAGAAAAAACAACAGAAAAAGATAAAATTTATATAATATATACCAATATTTACATAATGTAGCATATTACAATTGCTAATAAATGATACGGTTACCACATAGTAAAATACATCTATTATTATTTTCGCAAAAATGCACAAAGAAATGTCTTTCAACTTGGTTTCAAAATGTCAAAACTTTCACAAAATAATGGTAATATACTTTGTGAAATGCAGCTATAAAATATGCTGATTTATTTTTGTTTTAGTTAAGAATGTGTATATCTGTTATCAGTTTCCTCTTCCATCTAAATAACTTAACAATTGTCTTTGGGCAAAAACCAATTAGATGCATTTTATAATAATTGTAAACATTGACTATATTATTATGAGACAGTAATGTAAAAGGCCACCTTAAGAGGCAACAAGGCACAGGGCACAAATGTGATCCAATTTTTAAATTTGTTTTTGAAGAAGTTGGGAATGTCAAACTGGTAACAAAGTTTTTTTTTTCTTCTAGTAGGTTGGTTAAACAGATATTTTCTAAAAACAAAATACTCACAACTAAAATAACAGCAATTAATTATGAAATAATTAAAAAAAAAGGAAAAAAAGAGAAAAACATATATTCAGCTACACATTATCTATGATTGCAAAATATTAATATAAATCAGATAAAAGTGAAGAATTGGCTGACTAGATACTAATAATAATATAATCTGTTTAGAAACCTTTACCTGCTAATTTGATTAATTTTGTCACACCAATCTTTCTGTACTCCATACAACGCTCAGGAATAACAAGAAAAAATGAACAAAGAACAAATAACATAAATAATTAACAAAAACATGTTAACGCTCTAATTAATTAGCCTATACAGATAAATCATGTTCAGGCTGTAGGCACTTCAAAAGAGCTTGTCCATGAAAAAGTGCAATTAACTAGGTATAAAATTAAATATTTCAAGTTCAAAACTCAATACAACACTTCGATCGCACATTTGAATAATTCTTAGAAATATATTATTGGTGGTATATCTAAAGTCTCCTGTTAATGAAAAAAATATATATACATCAAATATTGTGACAAAAAGACTGGTGTGCCCTTCTTCGCAATATAAAACTATTTTGGATGCACATCAACTTAACGTATCTTCAATCATTCAGTCAATGACTACATAAGGCAGTATATGTAATAAGTCACTATTAATAGACGTTCTAGACACAACTTCATGCCACTCACGAAACACTTTTTCGTCCCTGTAACTTTCATCATAGTTGCCGTTAAGACCTGGAATCTGTTGATTAAGTACTCGGTCAACATCTTCACTTGTAACTTCTTGAGTTGTGGGGGAGGGTAACGGAGTTTCATCCCAATTTATCGAGTCTAAATCCAGTGGAGGTAACCTAGCTAAAATTTCTTCGGGAGTTCTTAGAGTCGGCGCTTCTTCTTTCACAGCAGAACTCTGGGCTGTAGCAGCATCATTGGAACCGACATTACTCGGTGTTTCATTATCGTTTGTACTTTCTACATCGATAATTTCAGATTCATCACCTTGCGATCGTAAAAACCTTGCGATATGTTCAGTTTTATTTTTTGCTACGTTGTGGTCTACGACCGGTAAAATACTATTTGAAGAGCTGTCACCAGTTCTTGACTGTAAACCGGCTAGTAGCTCTTGAGTCGTTTTCACTTTAGGTATTCTCGCTATAGAAGCAATTTTCTCTTTTACTATGTCGTCCACACTTTCTTTCTGTGTCCTATCTTTTGGAGCCTTCTTCCTAGTTTTCTGTTTTGGCAGTGCAGGCGTGACGGATACAATTTCACAGTCAGAACCGACAGAATCATAATGGTCCCCATTCAAACGTAATGGTCCATCAGTGGTTTCTTGTGAGGCTACTTCTAACTTGACTCGTTTATTTGGAGGAAGCTCAGGAGAAGATTCTAAACTAGATTTTTTCACATCGCTACTAGGCACTGCGTGAGGAGTAATCGGCTCTTTCCGTAATCGTTTATTAGCTGCATGTGTTTTAGGAACGGCCTCGACTTTAGTAGAAAGCACTGGGCTTACGCTACTTTTATCACTGTTGGGAAGGGATATGGCTGGTGAAATCGGATGCGGTCTTAAGACTGTACTGCCACCTCTAGAAGGCTGAGCTGAGTTACGACTCGATCCATTTTGTTGCGTTGCTTCTGTCTGGGCAACATCATTCTGAGGAAGAATCAAGTCACGCCATCTTCGCACCAAATCCTTCGCTCGTTTTGCAAGAGATTCATTTCTTGTTTTACGTCTAAGTTCATTGATATCACGACCCAATCTTGTGGTCTAAAAAATCAATAAATTATCTTTATTAATAAAAATTGGTAAATTTGATTTAATTTATAATTATTTTTTCTAGTCCGATTTTATAAAGTAGGTAATTAATAAACCAAATATGATACTTTATGTTACATTTTGGCAACCTGTGCTATAATCAAGCATTTGATTTTTGGAACATACCACATAAATAATATTAAAATATCATCTTTAAGCTTCCTTTCTTCTAAATTTGTCTTGGTAAAAATAAAGTAGAATGAAGGACAACAAAGAGATTTTTACTTTTCAAATTAACACAACTCAACTGGAATAACTTTTTATTTGGCAGTTAAACAAGAAGAAAAGAATATTAAAATTAGTATTAATTATTTTAACTAAATATACATATAAATTAACAGAACTTTCATAAGTCATACGACAGCTCGTGTGTTAGTAAAATAATTAAAGAGGAAAATAGTGTACTGTTAAATTTGAAGTAAGCACAGCAAACAAATACTGTATAAGTAATATTTAAAAATTAAAAGATAATCCAGTTCTTTAGAAATAGATTAAAACATGAGAGGTAGAATGTAGAATAAAAAAATTCTTTTCAAAACTCTATTGTTGTTCAGTCTGCATATATAAAATGAATAAAAAGTTTAACATTCGAAATCAACAATTATCAACAATTTTTGAAAAGACAATTCTAACAGTAAATAACATACTATTATTACATATTGTATTTCTTTTAAGAACTGACTGTAATTTAAATTTTAATTCAATCTTATTAATAAGTATCTATTTCTAATTCTACATAGTTTTTACAGTTGCTTGATGGGATTACAAAATGGATTATGTAGGAAATTGAAATCAATAAAAATAAAAACTAGACATGGAACTTCACATGAAAATGACAATTTATTTTTTTAATCAAGTATTTCAACTATGAGGTTACATGAACTCTTGGGGTGCTGGTGTTTTGGCCCATTTGAATGTCGCGCTCGAATACAGGCGCAATAATTCAAACATGAGATCTTCACCATATAGTTCAGGCAGGCTAAACCATTGTGGCCATTGCACTTTGTGATTTCTATTTTTTAATTTTTTGTACTAGGTAAACCAACACAAATCACTCTCTGTTGTCATGGTTTACAAAAGTTGAAAAAGAAAAAAACAGGAAACTATCCCTGTGCAGGTGAGCATAATCAAAATACACAAAAATTTAAGTTGCCATCATTTTCTCGTCTGGTAGTGCAGTTTGCAAGGCGATGATTTAGGCAGTGTCTCCAACTGACCTGACTAGTCTATCATTGCTGGATTTGCAAGATGTATTTTGGCATTTCACCCTCTTCAGTAGTTACAGAGCATTAAGGAGCTCTCAAGTTATTCTTAAGCCTTTTGCACCAGAAAGTGTAATTTGCCTGAGTGTAACTCTCGCGAGTCCCCTTTCGACCATTTGCAGACACACAATGGACAGTTTGGAGTGATTTTTAGACAAGATGTCTTCAACATAAAAGGGAATTTTCATTTACACAAGTACCATTTTTTAGCACAGGAGTTGGAACTTGACACCCAAAAATTTAGTTTTTGCAGATGAATGAAGCAATTTTTTAGTGAGTATTTTATGCCTTACAATTAATTTCAGGGGCCCAACAATTTAATTCTATAGATATTTTCTTTATCAGGTTTTTTTAAAACCGTTTTTAAAATCTGGGTTCTGGATGTCCCAAAAGGAGCATTTTCATATTTTAATGAGCTTGCAAACACATGGGTCCACGTTTTTTTCCTTTTTTCAAGATTGAGGGTACTCTCTGAGTGCAAATAAAACGTTTATACTAGTGAGAAAGATGCAACATTCCATTTCTCAGGACAGGTCTCCCTACTTTTTGCAAAGAGCACTCAGAGGCCTTAAGGTCGGTGCCTATCTAGACAAAATGCAACCAAAGTTTCCAACAAACAAGCTTAAATTCATTGAATTGTACACGATCAACTGAATCATGTTATCAACTGAACATCCAAACAGTTGTAGTCAATCCGCTGTATATGTGGTTTGTTGAGGTTGGGCAGATTTTTCATTGCGCGATTTCTGTTGAATTCCTCCTAGTGTGCCGCTGGCCTTACTTGTGAGTTGTAATCTCGAGTTTATCTACCTCTCTTGAGCATAAAACTATAAATGCACCTTCAGTTGTTGAAATGGTCCAAAAGAGATATGCCAATCTAATCTTACAAAACCACATAATATAGACAGACTGGGACATTCGTAAGCAGGCATACTACAAAAACTCTTTTACATGTTTCACTCTCAACCTGACAGTTATATTATAGCTACTGAATATAAAAGTTACAGTAAAGTACGTGTACACGAGCCTATTCAATTGGATATTATTAATAATTGAAAAATACAATACCTCAAGGGCCTCTTTTGTAATAGGAGTTCTTTCCAAGATGGTAACAATCTCCAACACCGCTGCCATATCCACAACCTTAAACGGAAGAGAAAATTGTTATAAGTTTTGTGCAAATTAAGGGCTAAGGACAAAAAATGCATGGGAGAGCCGATGGTACGGGATATTAGAGTCGAACCGTCTTTCCAGGTCAAATATTTATCTATTTCCCCAGGCAGTGATAAATAAAGGGCATGCTACTCACATTAAAGTAAAAGCGGAGCATTTTTGCGGGCACCTCGGAATTGACAACCGGGTAGAATTCGATACCCGGTAACAAACTCACTGAAAATACATGCTTAAAAAAAATCTACAATTCCAGCAATGGTAGTAAATTTAAAAGTCATTCTAGCCTAAAAAAACGATAAATATTCATGTTATATACGATCAGACCGTTTCAAAAGGTGGGGTGTAATTTTTCACGTGTCTGCAGTTTTCCGGCGTCTCCTCGTGCGTGCGATACGCCGACCACACTACGGCTGGTAAGAAAAATTAATAATTCCGTAAATTAACCGAAGTCCAAAGGAAAACCGGATATTTTGTTAATATCTGCGCTTGCGCAGTGCCGCGTATGAGCCTTGAGGAGGGCAGCGTTAAAGCAACACTTTCTAGGTTCAGTAGCGCTATTTCACAGAGAAAAATCTCGACCGGAGTCAACGTATGGCACAACACGAACGAACGAGGGGGTTTCGAAGGTAAAGGCGAGTTGCAATTTAATAATCCGTCGAGTATATTTGTCGAAATCGGGAACGAGACACGATTCACATAGGCAGACACTGTTGGAAGTCGTGCGACTCGAGTTATTTTCTCCTTTAATAATAGGATTTTCGGCGTAAACCGTTTCTGATATCTTACATTGTATTCCTTGTCGAGTGCCTTGAGTAACCTTTCCTTGATTTCAAAAGGAGAATGCTGCATGAGGCCGTAATTGGTGTGGAAGAGAAGAGCTCCCCAACCAAGGTACAGCCAGCCAGCACCTATGGCGGACATGTACTGTTCTGGAATCCTGGGAGCATAATAACTTCGGCGAAGCGGACCTGTTCGGGGGGGGACGAGCCTGACGTCACAAGGCCCACTTCGGCCATTCTCGACAACCAATCCGAAGCGCTCCACACCACACAGCTGATTCAAATACCAGCGTTTTTTTACATTTAATATTATTATATATCTTTCTTTTATTTTTCTTCTTCGGTCACTACTCACCAGAGGATTTCTTTTCTACGCATTTTGGACCCCCGCAGCACAAATCGAATTTTCTAGTTCTAAATTGATAGTTTCCTTCGATCAGTTACGTCGGAGTCTCGCGGATGTCGATCGACGGCCAGATCTGCGAATTTTAACCGATTACGCAACTACCCGAAAGACGATGGCTTCTGGTGCTGCGAAGGCTGCCGCAGCCGCTTCTGTGAGGGCTGTGCTTGCCAGAAAACCTATACCTACAAGAGCGGCTTTAGTCCTTGTAAGTAATCTGGCAAAACATTCTAATCTGTCTTGGACAGAAAACAAATTCAATTGTTACAGCCTAGTTTTCGACTCATAAACTCATCAGGGCAAAATGATCTTAAATTTGTCTAAAATTAAATTTTTCATAGACGATTTCAGATTTCTTTGAAGAACGACTCGGTTTCAACATTTCCAAGGACTGTCTGTAACAGTGCTCGCCCTCCGACTTTTAATTAACATTCACAGACACATTCAAAAAGTTTACAATCGTTAATGTTTTTTCCTACGCTCGAATAGGTTTTTCTTTTATGAGGGAATTTTCATTTTTGTTCGAACAACAATGAAATAGCATGTTTTTTAGCACACCCGGTCGCTCAGTCATTTTTTGAAGTCGTGAGGTTTTAATTTTTTTGCTTCGTCCGACCCTTCATTCGGGTCTTCTTCAGAGCCTGGGTGAATTACAGAAAAGTAACCATTGAAAAAATACAATACAATGGAACTATTATAAATTTTGAACCAAGTATTTCATACATGTCCACATTTCCTTGCGTTGTGCTGTACACATTGAACTGTTACAAGAAAAAACTAATATTGTAAAATTTGTTTTTCTAGTGATTGAAAATCACATTTTTATTAAGAGATATTTTTTCTAAAGGTGGTTGGACAGTATTCAAATATACTATGTTGGGGAGCCTGTGCCATTTTCATGGGCTCATTTTTGGAAAATGGCATCTTGAGTCATTTTTAAGTGGTCCAGTTTTGGAAAATGGTATTCTGTGCCATTTTTGTGTAGTTCATTTTTGGAAAATGGCATCCTGTACCATTTTCAAATACTTCATTTCTAGGTGCTGTGAAATGTCATAGATATGAACATTTCTTTAACTACCTTCAAACAGCCCATAAATGAGATTTAAACAATCCATTAAAAAATGGACAAAAAATATCAAATATTGATAATGAGACTGAAAAATAAAAATAAAGAACTATTTAACTTCTATTTATGAGACAGAGGATTAAACCTCCTATGTATTTTTATCCACAAATATTCTTTTTGCAAAAAGGTTATTATTTTAATTCAAATTCTACATCCTAATTTAAATATGAAAATTACTCAAGCGCAGGCTGTATAACTTGAAGTTTTGATATTTACATTTAAATTTTCCATTTTGATATTAAATATTAGACATATCAACCTTTTTTTTTTGAATACTCTGAATTATGGTATGGTCTTGATGAAAAAGCAAATTCACTTGTTACTGCCAGACTTTCGACCTATTTTAACGTCAACATCAGGGCAAAACCATTTTCAATATGTCTACAATATATAAGATTTTCACAGGCAATTGCAAATTTCTTTACAAACGGACTCAGTTCCACCATGCCAAGAATTATGTTTGAACAATTTTATGTCACTTAGTTGATTGTTTTTCCCTGATGACGATGATGATGACCGTAGGTCGAAGGCTTGGCAGGAAACAACTTAATTTGCTTTTTTTAAGACTCTACCACAGTATTGGTGTTTCCATTTTGAGGCATTGATATTGCACAAAACCGTTTCAATTTTTTTTGTTTTGTAATATATAACTGAATAGTTTTCAATGCAAAACTTCAATCGGTGATTATAATTCATTTAAATATACATACTTATTCAGATATCGTGAGATGCGGTCTGGTGTGATGTAGGTATGTACATGTAGTAGACAACACAAGGCCCTGAAGATGATCTCAATAAAAGATCGAAACATTGGCACGATAAAGAAAATGTTTTTCTGATACCTACATCACACCAGACCGCATCTCACGATATATGAATAAGTATCCATTAACGGTCACTAATCTCTACACATTTAAATATACAATTCCTCCTTGCATATCTACTTACAGAAAATTACATTTATTTTAGTTTGTATTAGCAGTTTTTGTTCTCCATTTCTCTATGTGTAAAATGTAAAACTGCATTTCATTAATTTTCTTTCACACATCTTTGTCACTCTTATTTTTCTCCTCTTTTGAATTGCTGACTTCCCTTTATTGCCTCAGGTTGTCAAATTTCTATTGAAAGATGACAGATACAGATTTTCATGCGTATATATTAAAGTTTGCAGTGATTAATGAATGTTAGTCAATGATTTCTGAATAATCGTATATATTAAAATTGGAAATGATGAGCGTTTTCATTTTACAAAACATTTAAAATTTTCCTATTTATAAAAATAACATTGTTATCAAAAATTTATTTATTTTTGTTGTTTGTTTCAGACACCTTCTGCTGTTAAAAGAGTGAAGGAGCTCCTCTCTACAAAGCCAGAAGCTGTACGTTTCCATCTACATTCAATACTTTATCATGTATAAAATTAAAGTCATCCATATTACCTTATTACATTTACCAAAACTGGATAAAGGTGCAAAGTTTACAATAGATTCAACTCTATTCTTAACATAATTAATTTAAATTTCTTGGAATAGTTTACTTTTTGTTATTACCAATTTTGCCAATTTATGTTCACCACTTATTGTTTTCTTGCCAGTAATTCTTTTTTCTGTGACCACATAACCTTTTCAATCTCTATTTTGTACCATAGTATTAACAATTTTTAGAGATTTTTGTTTATAAAAATTTTCCTTAGAGTAAGGATAGGGAAAAAAACAGTTAACTAAACAATAGAAAGCAATAGGATTTACAAACTAGAAGGGCATGACCTTTGGGGGATTAATTCAGGTATGTTTAAGTGAAGGGATTTTTAGGGTCTTACTGTTTCTTTTTCAATTCACTTTTATCTCTGTGCTATACAATATCTAATCCATCTATGCTTTTAAATTTATGACCTTACTTGTTTAGAATTTTAAAAAGTAAACTTTTCCCTACATTTTTTTAATTTAACATGAACATAGTGCTTTTACTGTATTGCAGTAAACATTTTCTTATAAACTCTTTCTTTTTTTTTTTATTTATAGATCGGCTTGAAAGTGGGAGTTAAACAACGAGGCTGCAATGGCCTCAGTTACACTTTGGAATATTGTGCAGAAAAAGGAAAAATGGATGAAGTTGTACAGCAGGATGGTACGATCAATTAATAAATTATTTCCTTTTCATTTTAAATTTAATATTTTCTGCTTATAGGAGCGTGTGTGATAATTGATAGGAAAGCTCAGCTGACATTACTCGGAACCGAAATGGATTTTGTCGAGGACAAGCTTACATCAGAGTTTGTATTCAACAATCCTAACATAAAAGGAGTTTGTGGATGTGGAGAGAGCTTCTCGGTGTGATGTTTGAACCCAAATAACAAAGTTCATGAAAGACATCTAGTCAAACAATGGTTTTATTGATTTTTAGTCATTTATAAATATTGTAAATGTTTTTGTATATAAATGGTTTTAATGGTTAATATAGTTTATGATAAAAATGAACCTGCACGTTATTTATACCCACTTCTGTCAATGCATTTCATAAGTAAGTGTCAATTAATAACATTCGCTTCTTGTCATAGAAAATTAGTGCTAAAGTTTCTTTGGGAGCAGTTTTGGCTGTTGTTTGATAGCAGTTATATCAAGAATCTTTCCTGATTTTGCATTATGCAAGTTTTTAACTTTTTTCTTGTCCAATTTATTCTTTTTTGTTTTAGTTTTCTTATTCCCATCGCATTCATCTTTAGGAGTTTCTGCAATAAAAGTCATTTGTATGAATGAAAAATAAAAAATGTTACCATCATTACTTACTTTCTTGAGGAACCAAATGATATCTTTCTAGATAACGCATTGTAGCGAACGATAAATTTGTATTGGTTTGACCAGTTAAAGCTGCATCTTTTACTCTCTCCAGTTTTCCTGCAAGAAAGTTACCGACTAATATCGCAATTAATAAAATATGTATAAATACTCTATAAAATTTATTTTTAATTTAATTAGTCACTAATTGGAGTATAAATTTTACAGGAGACCTACTTAAAATTTTATCTTTAATAAGCATGTATAACTTGTGAAATAGAACTACTTAAAAGGCATCAAATCTGCACCCTCAGAGTAAAACTGTTTCTAAGCCTGACAGTCAATGTATATCTTTAACAAATTAAGTCGAAATCACTTCCGCCTGAACACTGCCTTTTTAGCAACCTCTAAACATTTTAATAACCGTGCTTTTAACAAAGGTAACTTTAAAATCGCAATCTTAGTTTCTTTTTTTTTCTCCTGTTTTGCCCAGCAGGTGATGAAGTCAAATTGAAATACTGCAAACCTGTTAGATATTTAGATGCTAAAGCATTCATTCTCATGCTTGTATCGCAGTCAGCACGCAGTTTATGCTGGAACAAAGGCTCTTTGAATCCCCCTTGGCCAAAGGTAACCCTAGAAATAACCATATTATAGTATTGATAATTAGTTCGAATTATTGAAAAATATTGATTACTTTTTTGGATTGGTATTTTCAGATTCGACAAAACTGATCCCAAGTCTCTTTAACTGTTCCATTGTTGCATTTCTTATTTCATTTTCGCTATCTACCTCCTCTTCAAGATCATCAGCCTTTTTTAGCATATTATTTACTTTGCCCTAATGATAAGTTATTTAACTGTTGTACTTATTTAGAAAGAAACTTTAACCTTACCACTACATTGTCATAAAATGTCCAGCCAACTTGTTGTGTGCCGTTTAGTTCCTCATCGCTTCCACTTTCCTCTGAACTACTGCAATTGGATATATGAGAATAAATATAAAGATAACAGAACTACATACACAATAATATACCTCTCTGCACTATCACTGGTAGAAGATGATTGATAATCTTGCATATCTAAGTGAAAAGACGTCTGGGGAGATGGAACATTGTCAACGACAGTTGGGATCTCAACTCCATTGAGTGTAAACGATTCATCTCTCTTATTTCCTTTCTTATTCTGCTGGCTTCATGATAGATGATTTGTATTTAAAAAAATTAGACAATTATATTCATAAAACTAATTAAGGTTTGCTATAAAATTATATTACTACTTGTTATTATTGATCTAATGGGATAAGCCTTGTTTCACAGGGTATGGTAAGCCTGGTCAGAAGTTTGCCATATCTCATACTATGGGAACGTAAAGACTTATACTCCCTATAACAAAGGGTTGAGTCTTGATATATGACAAGCTTCAATATGGCTTGAGGACCAGTTCCCGTGAACTGTTGTGGTTTCTTGCATCCTACCAGTTTATTCTGAACTGAATTCATTTTTCAAAATCTATTAATCATAATAGAACACATGATTGATCTTTAAATCAAAACTAATTTCATTAAAAACCATTAAAAATGGGTGACCAGCGGCCATTCGAGATTAGTCAAGTCACATACTTTTCTGCAACTTGGGAAAGGCTTGTGGCCATATGTGACATATCACAAGTCTGTGAATACGCTATTAAGCCACACAGCTTGGGAACAAGTCATTACGTTTTAAAGCTTTTATATTAATAACTTTTAAAAAGAAAAAGTTTTAGTACTGTGAATGCTATTTATTAGAACCTGCAACCAACCTTATCTCTTTAATAGTCAAAATTAAATAAAAATTATATTACACTTATATCAATGATATCCGACCTCAAATATAAAATAATTTTATTTAGCTTATAAATTCATGAAAACTAATCCCGCCAAAGTAGTGAAAAATATTTTAAATAGCATTAAAATTTATTATTGGGGAAAAATTGATTAAAAAATCACCTTTTTATTTTCTTTGGTGGTTTAAGTATAGGAAGAACTTTTTCTTCTTCTGTTTCTTCAGACAGGCTATCACAAGACGATGAAAATGACGATGACTCAGATTTTGGTGTAATTGTTTTTGACATTTTATTTTTATCATTTTCCGTTATTCTTCCTACACCATTCTCTATGAAACTTGTCATGATACCGACAGAAACTTTTTCAGTAATATTTTGATTTTCTTCTATAACAGATAAATTGAAAGTTCTAGTTTCTTTCGTACCTTTTATATACTTTTTATTCGTATGGGCTTCTTGTTCTCTTTTCTGCATTAAATTTTGGTCTGTATCAGTTTTGTCATTTTTTACAGCCATTTCTACTAGTTTTCTGACTTGATTTTGCAGCATGGCCAGCTGTTCGTTTTGCAGCCATACAATCCGATACAAATCAGATATTTGTTTGTTTTTAAGTTTTTCTGCTTTCCTCATCTCTTTCTGTTTGAGTTTGGAGTGACTTGAATCACAAGGACATGATTTGTTTAAATAACCAGGTGGATTTGAAGAATTAAAATTGCCATAAGGTGAATTGTACCTATTCGGAGTATAATCATGTTGGATCAATTGGTGAGTTTGATTGTATTCAGGACAATTTGGTTTAGAAAAAAAGTTGCCATTCTCCCTGAATATGCATTTCGGATTGAACTCTGAACCATATTGCACCTCATTGTTATAACTGTACAAAGGATTATTGTCATAGTTATTGTACGGACTTAAGTGTCTGTTTTTCTGAACTTCTAAACGTGCTCTTCTACAATGATCAAGCATTTCAGGATTTTCAGGGCTAGAACGGGGCACCATGTCTTGTTCGTTCAATCTCTGATTACGAGGCAAACTCCAGTCATCTAGGTGGTATTTATTTAGATCAGCATACACAGGACTCTCATGCCTTGGCTTTCTTTGCTCTGTGCGATAATACATTTGAGGACTATGATAATTTTTCATGATAGGTGGATTAACTTGTTTATTCTCACGGAAACCTTGTGGAATGTAAGAGTTCATTTGCTGCAGATTCTGTCCTAAGCTACTGACCATTCCACTGTCTGATTCATTTAGATTACTTTGAGAGAAAAGATGATGATTTGAACTTTTCCATTCATTATATGGTTTTGGCTGATTTCTAGAATTAGATTGTATTGTGTCACCATCACTCTGGTCTACGGTGTTCTTATTAATTTTAGCAGTGGGAAAGTAACCTTGTCCAAGATCTTTTGTGTACATTTCATGAATTCCATTCTCTTCAACCTGTAACAGACATTAATATCACTGGCAGATTGAAACAATGTTATGCCTAAAAGGTAATAACTTAATAAGGAACAGGAAAATAATTATCATTTATTTTTAAGGCAAATTAGTTATTAACAGAGAAGTTATGTCCACATATTTAATCCTAATTTTCTTTAATCTACAAATTACTGTTTCCTACCAATAATTATTACTGGGGGAAAAATAAATAAATAAAAGTCAACATATCCTGTGAGGATCATTTGTTTGATTGAGTATACATAGTCAGGCTAATTTTATCATTTTCACTCTAAATCATTTTTAATCTAAAATGAGATTGGTCTAGATTCATTTTTCTACTGATCTCATTTGGGATTGGAAAATAAAATCAAAAATCTACTCTAGCCTCAGCGACCAATGATAAACCATAAATTGTTCTTTGTTTCATGCTGTATAACAGATTACGGACTAAACTTCCCTGTAGCTAGGATAATGGGATAAAATAGTCATTTCCCATGATTCCTTGCATTCATTAATGGTCAAAACGAAATGTTTATTCGCCAGGAATCTTTAAGCCATGCTTTTGTTATTATTGTTATAAACTGAATTATTTTGTTGGAGTTATAAATAAATGAATTATAGAATGTCTTATCCATATAGCTAGTTCTTCCTATTTCCAAAAACCTATTTTCCTATGTAGTTTAATATGTCCCCGTCAGTATCTAAACTACTACGGCAATCCTATCATATATATAAACCCATTCACACACAGATTCAATAGACTGAGTGTGAATAGACTTAAACAGGCATCACAGAATGATAAAACAATGTAAAAATTATTATTAACTTGAAGAAAATCTTGACTTGGTAAAGAAGTAATGTGTGCTGTTTAGTGACTACTAGTTAATGATGGAATGTAGGTTTAGAAAAACATTTATTTATCGTGCCAACGTTTATATAGATCATTTCAGGGCTCAAAGTTTTTTTTTTTGTGTGTGTGTGCATAGATGTGTCGTTAGTGTGCGTTGTGTTGAGAGTGACCTCAGGTGCTTTGAACATACAACGCACAATAATGACACATCTACACAGAAAATAAACACTTTGACCCCTCAAGATAATTTCAATGAAGATTGGAACGTTGGAACAATAAAGAAAACGTTCTTCTAAACCTGCAACACACCAGACCGCAGCTCACAATCTCTAACTACTCTGTAATGAAGTAAGTATATTTAAATTGAAACTGATAACTAAAAATATCACTGAGAATGGTACACATTTTAATGTTATTATTATTTTTTAACTTTAGGGGTGGCAATCTGGTTTTGCTTTTAATGAACATTATGATTAAAAGTTAGATCCTTCCGGCTTATTAGGTTACCTCCCGCGGTTAAATGCATTATCTAATTTTTAATCGGACAAATACCGCGCAAATAAGAAAGAGTTCCAAATTGTCTAGACATTAATAATAAAACCTTCTAACTAACGTATTTTACCTATCAGAACAAAATATACTGAACTAGTTTAAAATTAGGCTATACTGAATAATAATGTTTTAGAAAGAAAAAATTAATTAAGGCCTTACGCCGTCATCAGCAGTATTTTCACAGTCATTTCCAACTGAAGACATAATAATAAAAACTCAATTTTAACGATTAAACAACTTTTTTTAAACAATGATAACAAAAAACGTTTACAAATGTACGTTTATCAGTCGCAACTAATAAGAAAGTCCCTCCAAAACACACCACTGCTTCCTTTTCACAATAACATGTTATATTTAATATTTTTTTATTATACAAAATTTAAGAATTTTTCTCGATGTCTGTATGCTAAATTTTCTGTATAATTTTTATTTACCTATGGAAACATACAAGCTTTGATTTATATGTTCATATATCGTGTCACACATTTGATAACAAGTGCTGATAGTGTACCCTTAAGGCTGAAACCTATTATTGTTTTGTTTATAATATGTCAATCAGTTTTGTAAATAAAATTGAGGATAAATAATTGCATCATTTTATTTCGATATTTATCTAATAAAAAACTTTTTGGATATGAAAGCACTTTGACAGGTAGTTTTTTAATGTAATGTGTGTTTAACTTTAGACAAATATTTTGTTATTCCAAGTTTTGTCCGTTTAATTTGATTTTAATGTAAAGTTCGTTTCTGTGCAAAATCAAATTGCTCATATTTTTGTTACAGAAAGAAGATACAGAAGAACTGACATGGCGGAATATTGTTTTGTTTGTGGAAATAAATTGATAGGTTTCTCAGCTTTGATGACTGCAACTGCCACTTCACACCTGGGTGTCGACATACCTGTGAAGATCGGACAAGTCGTAGGAAATGATTTTTTTATAATTGTTTCCAATGAAGATAAAATATGCAAGCACTGTTTAAATCTAATTAACGAGCTTGACGAATTTGAAAATAATGCGATTATTGCTAGGAAGAAAGTTTTTAATTTGTTAGAAAAAAAATATGGCATTCATGATGCGGGTGATACTTGTTGCAAGTATAATCCAACATACAATCACTTTGAACAGAACCCTTCTATTGATGCAACGAGTCACGAATTTGACATTGTGAATGCTAAAATGCTCAAAGGAGACCCCAGATCAAAAGATAACAGACTGAGTAATTATGATGGTTCATTTGACGAGAAAAAAACATTGGATAACTGCATTCGCGGTAGTAGAAACCTCTTTGTCTCAACCGATAATAACATAAAATCTGAACAAAATCAAAATATCTTTCATGAAAGAACTGTTTCACTATCGATTGAAATTGTTGAAGCATCCCAAGAAAGCTCACTTGTGTACAAGAATGAAAACACTGTAGATACAAAATCAAAAGTGATTAATAGCGTTCATTCTCAAGATTTTCAAAAGAGTGAAAGTATTAGTGATTGTTTTTTAAAAAAAGGACAAAAAAGTCAAGTTGCAGAAGGTGTTCTCCAAGCAAAAATATCGATGAAAAATTCACCATTTGATAGTGTCAATGAATTTTGTTCAGGAATAAAAACAGAGCAAAGTGAAAATACTACCCAATTGGCACAGATCGATAAAAAAATAATCCCCTCTGATTTATCGGATTCTGTTCAGTATAATTTAACAAATAAAGAAATTGATCAACCTTTGAAACAGTGTACTAATAATAAAGAATTCCTTAAAGATAAACAGTACAATTTCAGCCAGGAAAATAATGTTTTTTGCTCCCTGTGCAAAATTCAATTTGAAAATACAAATTCTTTCTTTAAACATAAACAACTAAATATGCAATGTTCACAAAACAACACATGTACATTGTGTAAAGTTCAATGTAGGAATAATCATCATAATTTACAATGTGAAAATATATCGCTTTCTAAAGCGACAAAAGAATATTACATTTGTAGTATATGTGATATTCATTTTGACACATCTAAAGCCCTTAGAGGTCATCAAGTTAAATCACATCAGACTAAACAGAATTTTGGATGTAGAATTTGCAGTAAAATCTTTAAAAAACAGATACAATTAGAAAACCATGTAAAATATTTTCATGGATCTAGGAAGTGCAAAATATGTGGAAAATATATTGAAGACGAAGTCAAACTTCGTCAACATGTGCAAAGGCACATTAGGTTAGACTCTAAAAAACTCGACTGTGATGTGTGTGGAAGAAATTTTAAAACTCCAAGTGGTTTGAGAGTTCATAAAGTGAGCCATACAGGGAATTACAAATTTTTTTGTGAGTTCTGTGGCCGGGGTTTCATGTCCGCTGTAATAATGGATGAGCACAAAGGCGTTCATACCAAAGAGGAAAAGTACATGTGTGATATGTGCGGTAGAAAGTTTGTACATTATAGCACTTTCCATTTGCACAAACAATGGCACAGAGACCCGTTTCCTTTCCCTTGTAAAATCTGCGATAAAAAGTTCAAGTACAGATCAGAAAGATCGAACCACGTCAGAAGGGATCATACAGGAGATTACCCTTATAAATGTGATTGCTGTCAAGCAAAGTTTTTGAAATTGGTATATTTAAAAAGGCACATGATAAACCACACACATAAGTACCCACACACATGTGAAATGTGCAATAAAGGCTTTGATCAGAAAAGAAGTTTAGCCAGGCATCTTGCATGCATACACAAAGACAATTCTTTACTGAATACTCCAAAACAATGTCAATATAAAATTATTTTACGACCAGAGGAATATGATTTTACTCAAAATAAATGAAGAACAATGTATACATTTATTAATTAGAAGGTTAAGTGTATATGTTTGAATGTAATTTAATTGTTTTTATAGATTTTTGTACATAATATATTATTTGTAAATTACATGTAATTATGTCATACTTTACTTTTTCTACCTTTTCAACTTCAACATGGCTGATTTTTTCATAATAAAAAATAATTATAACTAATTAAACAATGAATATAATATTTGATATTAATACATATTTATTTTGTGGTACTTGTGAAAAAGATTTTACGAGTAGAACCATCATTTTCAGCTAATGAAACATATTTCAAAATAATGTTTTAATTTTTTTACTAGGTATTACTTAAATGAAAATACCATGTTATTATTCTTGTTGTACTTTCATGGAGAGTTTTCATCATGTTCAATTTCTTCAAACAGCTTTCCTTTTATTTAGCATATATCAAATTTATTTTAATCAGAATTGGAATGTGGATTTACACATTGGCCATGCCCCTGGTTGCTCCATTTTTCTGAAAGGTGCATGCTGATTTTTGAATATTGTTGTTTTTTGTAATTTTATATATAAATTATATAATTTAATACCTTACTTTTTTGTGCTAGAAAGTAGATACTACAGATTGTATAATAATGGGGAGAGTTGATTCATTAAAAAAACAAAAATTGGTGTATAATAATCAGTTTAATTAAATGTATATTTATATAATAAGTGCTCTTGGTGAAGAAGAAATTAATTTGTGAGAGTAAAATTTGCTCAGTGACAATTTTAAATATGCAATTCTATGTTAATTGACTGATTTATTTTTAATTTAATTTACTTGAAATATGTGACTTCTGAATATAGCTTTTTAGAAACTGGATTGATTTTCTGGAGGGGCATCCAACACTAGGTTTCTAACAGATAAATTAAACAACAAAACATAGCTAACATTTAAAATTGATTAATTAAACGTTAAATTTTGACTAAAATTAATGTTATGATGGTTTTTACATATCAAACGAAAATATTAAGCTGAAAATTATAATTAACAATTGGCAAGATTATGTTTATAATGTCTAATTTTAGTTCTGAAAATTGAGTTAATCCCTTGTTTAATTAAATATTTTTTATTTCGAAATATAGTTGGTTCTAAATATTGGCTGTCATTGTGAAGGGGAATGAGGGCAAAATCAACGTTGTTGGTATAATTGGATTTGGCAAACACTATCGAGACTTCTAGGTTCTAACCTTAACCCATGTGCTACCCGCAAGGAGACTTTTTGAGGACCGCAAGCATTTATTGTTGTGTTTATTTTTGATTTATAGTTTTTGTTTGTGATGATATCGTTTGAAATTTTACTCGTGTAACGTTTGTTGAAGATTTTATGCGTCTGTCAATTTATTCAGGCAAGTTTTCGTTGTATAATACTTATTTTATTTATGTATTCAAGTGCAAGAATGCATATGTGTAATAAAAGAGTTTGAAAGAGTAAACACCTGGTTAAACGCTTTAGTGTAGGACACTTTCGTTTTAAAGCGTTAATTTCTCTACTGTATACCCAAATTTACAAGTATTACGTCTTTTATGACCAATAAAAGACTTGATTTGAGTTTGATTGTATTTATTTTAATTCTTAACTGTACTGAACTGACAAGTTACTGTTTATTTGTACCTTCTTTGATGTAAACTGTGAAAGGTATTCTATTTGCTTGTTTAGGTTACAATGAGCGAATCCAGTGAACCGTCAGATGTTTACGCCATCCTTAGAAGTTGGGAAGAAGAACACCAAAACCCGCATTATGATCCAATACCAATGTTGAACAAGTAAGACGCTTTGCATAACTTTACCGTGATGGAATACAGTCAAACGTATTTTCATACAATCTTATTTTCAATCTACTTCCAGGTTGTCCGAATTAATTGAATCGGAGACTGAAGTTTATATGAAAATGGATCCAGATCCGTTTGATGAGCGTCATCCATCGAGAGCTTATCCAAATTGTAGTTTAGGGCATACACTTAAAGTTTTATTTAGGAAGGAACAGTTTATGACCAAGGTGAGTACGTTTCTCCGTCCGGTGGTATTGAAAACACGACCTCAATTTTCTCTCCAACACGGAAAGATTATTCTTCAAAATCTATTAATGGAATAACATTGCACATACACGTTACTTTATAAAAAAAAATAAACTATTTACATAAATCATTACCGATTATAAACTTAAGTTTCTCTGTGTGATTTAAATAATAATAAATTTTCTGAGGAATGGACCATATGTTTCTTAATATTTAAAACATATTACAATTGCTGACTAAAGAAAATAAACTTTGTCTGCAAAAAAGTTTGAAACTCCAATGTTTATGGTTTACTTCATGGCTAATTGGCCTTGGAAACAAATATTTTCTTTATAAAAACATAAAAATCCTTTTGTTTGTCAGAAAAATTCTTCAAATACAAAAAAAGGAATAGTCTTTCTTTAATTAACAAGTGTAATTGCTACATATTAAGTATTTCTAATAATTGTTCAGATATCATGAGATGTGTCTGGTGTGAAATCAGAAAAACATTTTCTTTATCGTGCCAATGTTTCGATCTGTTATTGAGATGATCTTCAGGGCCTGGGATTTACAAACATATTTTACAATTTAGAAAATATCCACATCCTATATGTATTTTCTAAATGCAAACTATGTAAATCCCAGGCCCTGAAGATGATCTAAATAAAAGATTGAAACGTTGGAATGATAAAGAAAATGTTTTTCTGATACCTACATCACACCAGACCACATTTCACGATATCTGAATAATTATCTATTAACGGTCACTAATCTCTACACATTTATAATAATAATCATTTTAAAAAACATATTTTAATATAAATACAGTAGAATCTCATTATCTGTGTTTTTACTCATTCAATGTTTCCGCTTAGTTGAGTTCTAGAATGAAGTGGGAATCTTGTGTGATTGAAGAAAACTTAAAATATGAATATCATACTTAACTTTGCCTACACAGGCGTTACAGAAACTGTCTGATTGGCATGCTGATACAGTCAATTCTTGATGATTCGAAACTTTTTTTTCTATTTTCTATATTTCTAATTTAATTAGAATTTCTATATAAGTCAAACTCCCTCTGCATGCAACTTGGTAACTCAAAAAAATTTTTTTTTGTATTTTAATACCCTCAGTAATCCAAAATATTTTTCCTAACATGTGAAGAGAGAGAGCATTCTGTGTTTGGGGTCACTGTTTACGTTTGTCACTGTGTCAATAGATTTCCCTGCAGTGGAAAATCATTTAGGCAAAGGACAAAAACTACTTCATGATTATTATTTATTTTTATAGTGCATAATAATGTTATTACAGTTGTTACATATTAACTTTTTCATAGTTTTAATAATTGGATTTTTCTTTTTTCCTGATAATTTAAACACATTGGTAATTCAAACTCTTAATTCAAATTATTTTTTTGGCCCCTTGCGTTTTGAATTATCGAGAGTCAACTGTCGAAGAAAATGCTTCGAGCACTGAAATTTGAGATATTTACGGTTCTCGTTTCTACAGTGTTGTTGATTGTTATGTGGCCCTCATGGATAACAAGAGTCTACTGTACAATTGTTTTAAGGTGTTTAAATAAATATTTATGAGTATTGCTTTTAAGTCCATTAATACATGCACATATAAATTAATGCATATTTGTTAAATTGAATTTTATTATGCATGACTCCTTGGTTAGTAATGTTTAATGTTTGATTCAGAAAATGTATTTATTATGTTATCATTTTTTGTTTTTGCATTATTTTGTACATTTCAGCTAGTGAATGATTACCTTCGAGACACCTACTATACTAGATCAGGAATGCCAAATAGAGATGTAAGGAAACTCAATATAGCTGCTTGCAGGTTAATGCTTGATGTCACACCTGGTCTAGAAACTGCAGCAGTTTTTGAAATGGTAATTCAAGGGGTGTAAATATAATAACCACCAAATTTTATACTTTTTCATTATTTTAGCCTACTAGCGATGTTTTAGTTCAGAGATTGTTTTCTTGGGCAGAAAAATCTGTAGAACCACTTCAAACTTATGCAACAGGTCTGTTAGCTGCTGCAATGGATGTCCAAGACATAGCTGTTGTATTTCGGTACAGTTTGTCTTAAAATACAAGTTATAATTATGAATTAAATGGAAAATCAATAAAATGTCTACAGAGAGCAAAACCTGCACTTGGTACCATTGATGTTGGAAAGATTGCATGGCCTACAATCGGAATCTCATGATGAAAAAGGGCTTAATAACACTAGGCCATTTGCTCACTTAGGTCATTCAGAAAATGAAAGTATACCAAATGGTCGAAGAGGTATGATGATTATAATTGTAATAATTTTTTTAAATATTCAAAAGAATTTATTGAAATAGACAGGAACAGAACCAACAAAAATATGAACCATGTTAAATCTCCTAATAAAATGGATGAAGATGTTTACTCTTATGATCATAAATCACCTTCAAAGATAAATGATTGTATAAAAAAGGATATTGATGGTGAGTGCACATCTAATTATTATATACAATCAAAGAAAATTAGCACCAAGTCATACTAATCTAAAAAAATGATAGATACTTTTTCAGATTTCCACACCCCCAAAGATGCCCGTCGTTCCAGTACTGATGCGATGATGTCCCCTCCTTTAATAAAACCATCACCTTTTAATATGTCTGATTGTAGCAACTCTTCATGGGCGGAAATGGAAACATTTGTTATAGGCAATATTCAAATGCATCCGTTGACACTTGCTACAAAAAAAATCTTTATTTTAAAGTACCTAACACCTATGGGTGAATACCAAGAAGTAAGTGGATTAGATTATGTTCAATATTGAATATGTTCATGTTAAACGCATTAGAAATATAGCAAATAACTTACTTTTCTTCACTAATGTTAAAATTAGATTTAAGGGAAGCTTACAGTGCAAAGAATTGTACCAACACAAATTTACTGAAAAACATTGCCTTTTTTTAATGTATTATATTTTTCTAATTTGTATGAAATTTTACTTTTAAAGGCCAGGTCAGACAGAAAGCAATATGTTGACACGAAAACAATAGCTGACAGATGCGGTTGTCAATTACATGCAGATTGATTTGTTCATGATTAAAATAAGTGATAAAATAAATATTCAAATAATTAAGCATTATTCCCCTAATTTTTCATTTTTATTAACTTCATGCACCCAACATCATCTTATTTTATTTTGTTTCTGAACTACTGAAGGTAGGGAACCCCTGTATTCATATGGGAAGTAAAACAAAAAATTCCATTTCATTTTGTAGTTCAGGCCATTTTGAATAAATTTGGTTTGTATATCTATCTGTCAGACCAATATTTATGAAATTGTCAAACGTTGTGGTTTCTAGATGGTCCCCATGAATTTCATCCAATTCAGATCAATAGTATAACCTGGTCAAATGTATGTAGAAAAAACCATTACACAGATTTGATGCAATTTACAGGGAACGTGTAAGTTGCTTTCTAGATGATCCACTTTGCAGACATTTTTTCTTTAATTTTGTTAATAGCAAAAAGCTAGTTTTTCATCTGAACTTACACTCTCATTAAAAATAGAGAAGGAAAAAAACAGTGTTGTGAAAATGATCTTAATACTTTCTAGAAGAATACTTTCAGTGATTAGAAAGAACTGTTCATTCAGTCGATTGTATTTTATGTGATAGACCCATATTGTAGACTGCCACAATGATAGTCACTTTCAGCTTTAACAGATCTTTGCTTTTTGTCTGATAGGGCCTTTATCTAATAATAATTTATTCACAATTTTGTTGTTTCTTCTTAGATACCTATCAATTCATTACCATTCTCAAGTACACTTGCATTAGTCTTACACAGCTTTATTGTTACTTACTTGTTCATAGTAGTTAGCATGCCAAGTTAAGATCCATTAATCTGTTATATGTTTCAGTTTCTAAGTCATGTATTTGAAAAAAATGCTCCTGAATTGATTATGCAGTTAATAAACCTGAGAGAAACTAAAAATTCCCGTCTTTCTTTTGAAGCTCTCAGGTATCTAGCTGCTTTATTGTGTCACAAAAAATTTTCTATAGAATTCATCAATATAAATGGACTCCAGGTATATATTTTTATTGTTGTTATTTTCTGCCTAGAAAATTAAATGTACTTTCGATTGTTACAGCGGCTTTTAAAAGTTCCTAGACCGAGCATTGCAGCAACTGGTGTTTCAATTTGTTTGTATTATTTGGCATATTGTGAAGATGCCATGGAAAGAGTTTGCTTGCTTCCAAAGCATGTTCTATCTGACTTAGTAAAGTATGTTATTTTTCAAATATTTTATGATAATGTATAACACTTATAATTTTTTAAGGTATTCACTGTGGTTGTTGGAATGTTCACATGATTCTGGGCGGTGTCATGCTACTATGTTTTTTGGCCTTTCTTTTCAGTTCCGAGTAATTTTAGAAGAATTTGATGCACAAGATGGATTAAGAAAACTTTACAATGTCGTAAGTAAAGGCATAGATTCATTGATCATTATTAAGGTTATTGGTTATGAAAGTATGAATATTTGTATATGTAATATTCTCTGATTGTAATAAAAAAAGTCCCTCTCAAATGGAAAACCATTGAAATTATTTAGTATAACAAGTGGCAATGATATTATACGTTATTAGTTTAATAATAGCAGGAATAATTCAATGTCATTAATTTGATTTTTAAGCAAAAAACACTGATATTAATTTTAAATTGTAGCCAACTTAAATGAAAGTGGTTTTAATAAATCAGATATGGCTTAACAATTAACACCAACTAGTAATAGGTTTAATATTTAGTGATAGTTAAGTAATATATTTAGAGATTATGTGGTCTAATGTGATGTAGGTTTAGAAAAACATTTTCTTTGTCATGCCAATGTTTCGATGTTTCTGAGATCAATTCAGGGCCTGGGAATTATAAATATCGTTTATAAATGTGTAGAGTTAGTGACTGTTAACGGATAATTATTCAGATATCGTGAGATGCGGTCTGGTGTGATGTAGATATCAGAAAAAATTTTCTTTATCGTGCCAACGTTTCGATCTTTTATTGAGATCATCTTCACGGTCTGGGATTTACAAACATAGTTTACATTTAGAAAATACATATAGAATTTGGAAAAGTGAATTTATGTAATGCAAAAATTATATTTTATATTCTATCAAAGTATTTCTACTCACTCAAAGTGTTTGTCTTCTGTGTAATTGTGCCATGTCGTGTTGTGAGTGCCAGTGAGATTTTACTGTTTCATGTTTATATATGTTTGATTTTGAAGTCGTGGGGAAGGAAGTGGGTATAGAAGAGACAATTTTGTATAAGTCGTCGGCTTCTTTGAGGTGAAAAGAGCCGACAAAGGGAAACAATGTGTTGGTAATGTTTCGGCCACTTTATTCTTTCAGGATTATATAGAAAGGGATTAAATTCAATACAGATAACATACATATATCATCACATTACATTCCACACATCAAATATTTTTTGCATAGTCTAATTGTCCAATCTAATTTTCCTTTTCCCATTTATCCATTGAAAATCAAAAATAGTCATTATCAGTCCTCTTACCAATTATATGATTTTTTGGGTGAAATACATTTTTGTTATGTTTTCTTTATATATATCTTATATGTATTTTAAAAAGTCTATATTAAAAAGAAATCCTTCCATTATTAATCCGGTAATGTCACTGACATTCAACTTACATATTTTAATATTTTTGAGCAAATGTTGAGGGGTTGTTAATGCATAAATATTGCATATTTTATGATTTTTATTGCAAAATTTGGGCTCTAGTTACAAAAAAAAAAAAAACTTTAAAATTAAAAACTTTACTGACTTGAGAAAAGTAAAAGTACATGGAATGTCTGCATATGTTGCCATCCATAACAAATTCCCCAGATTTTTTGATAGCCAAAAACTGGTTACAAGTTGGTCTAAAATGTGTTGGGATTGACGTCTGATATTTTGAGTATGTGTTTGTAGCATTTTGGAACGCCCAAACTCAGCTGTGTATGCACTTGTTAGTTAGTTGATGTTTGGATGTGTGCTGGAACAAACCTAAAACTAATACAAGGAGCTATATATAATATATTATATATAGCAATGTTACTGTTAGATTCCATATAAATATATACATATATATTGGAAGGATCTGACTGTTCCTAATCAAAAGTTTATATAATTGAATATTCTTTTAAAATCACATTTGTTCAACTGTTCTTCAATATGGCAAATATGGCTAAATAACATTGTTGTTTATGAATGTTGGTTGGTGAGTCAGCGAACACACTTACTAGGTACATGTTCTTTATATGGTGGTACACTTTTCATTGAAGATGCTACAAAGCTGAAATGCATTTGAGTGACATCAAAACCCGCGCATATATGTGGACCCAGAATGTGCACAGGGCAAGTCACTGTGTAAATACTATAATTTAAATATTATTTTATATGGTATTATTAAGTTAGCGGTAGGAGATTCATAGATTTAATTTAACACATTGTTAAAAGTTACCTACTACCTTGGTTGGTTTAGCAGAAAAAATATAGTAGGCAAGATGAAGTACCTATACCCATTTAACAATGGCAAATGAAGCTATTTAAATCAGTCGAGTTTTCTTTTAGATAAGTACTCTTCCTATATTGACTGTTGATTCCGCTCCTGGTACAGAAGATGAAGAGTGTTCTGCTCGTCAAGTTGTGAGACATGTTTGTGTGGCCTTAAAAAGATATTTTGAAGCGCATCTTTATATAAAGAGTGAACAAGTACGGCGGGCCCATATAAGAGATACAGTCGAAAATTCCAAAGTTTGCAATACTCTTCCTAGCTATAAAGTGAGTAATTTAAGATATTGAATGATTGTTATTCAATGTCAAACAAATAAATAATTATTATCTATTAGGCTTTTAAAAGCAGTCCGGAGGAAGTGAGGGAGCAAATCAATACACTTCTCGACTATATGTTTTTCCACGCCTTGTGGCCTCCAGTAGATAACTTTTTTAACCTCGGTGGGATCACTCTACTTCTGCAAGCTATTGCATTTACATATGAATGGAATTACTCAGGAAGGTAAGTTATGATGAGGTACATCATTGTTTCAAATCATAATTGTTATCCCGTCTTATATAGGGGAGAAACTGTACGCAGTGCATTAGACGTGTTAAACATTTGTGGAGTTATGCCTCGAGCACAACTGCAGCTCTGTGATAAAGTCGACCTGCCTGATGATACCAACACCGTTGGTATCAATGTTATACTTAGTGCAGCTGAAGGAGAAATTGTGGCTGATCCTGAAGTTCAAAGAGCAGCTCTTCAAGTATTAATCACATGTGTTTGTGCTCCAGTTTTCAGAGTATGTTTGTCATCTTTAGAAACATATTAAAAATTATTTCATTTTAACTGGTAATAACATTTTACAGTTTGGTGGAACAGTAGCTCGATTCTCAGCTGGTGGTTCAAACAAGAAGAAAGTTCATAAAAGCAGTGAAGAGGTCATTGAAAAACTTTGGGAATGTTTGAGAACAACTAATGGAATAATGGTACCCAAAATATTTAAAATAAAAATATATATGTAATCTTCAATAATTAAATATAATTATATATGTGTAGGTTTTGCTGAGCTTAATACAATTAAAAGTTCCAATTACTGATGCTGATTCAATTAGAGCTTTAGCTTGTCAAGCATTAGCTGGATTAGCACGAAGTGAAACTGTACGGCAGATTATCAGTAAACTCCCTTTGTTTACAACAGGCCAACTTCAAAGTAAGACAAAGAAGATGGAAAGTACACCTAAGTAATCCTCTTATTTTATTCTTATATCTAAATTATTATTTAGGCCTGATGAAAAATCCCATCTTGCAAGACAGAAGACAGGAACATGCCATATTTCAAAAATATGCTTTGGAACTTTTAGAAAGGGTTACAGGAAAAAGTAAACCAAAAAATGAATCTGAACCTTCGTTAACTAACATACATAAGGTATTAATGATAAATTATAAAATCAATGAAAGCATTTTGCTATCATGATTAAACAAAATTAACAAAAAGAAAAACCAATGTATTTTAATGTATCGTTTACTCTTATAGGCCAATGTTATAGCTCAAACAAGGATCCAATTTAATGACAGAGATTTACTTCAGCTAATTCAGCAACATTTATTTTCTCATGGGCTTAATGAAACAGCAGAAGCACTGCAGAAAGAAGCAGGATTGCCTCCAATCAAAGTGGCTCCTCCTCTTCCACCACCAATTTTTCTTTCCCCTTATCAAAGACCATTGGTCACAACACCAAGTAGGGTATGGCCTTGTATTTATTGTTTCAGTGTGTTCTAAGAAAATTAAGTTTAAATGTTACTTGTTGTAGGGTAGAACAGGTTTGAAACAGAGTTTAAGCGGGGATAGCATTGTAAGCCTTAAAACACCTCCAATACTTCACCATCCTATAAAACTTAACATAAACCCTGGGTAAATATTACGTAAAATGATTGGTAACAAAATAGTATTATGTTTCTATAAACATTTTTTTTTTTTTTTTGTCCAGTGGCCAGAAAAAAGAAGTGATGTCAAAGTCCACACCAACCACCCCATTAGGAAGATCACTTGAAAAAAGGATATCTTATGACAGATCGGATAAAGAACCACCAAAAGAGAGTACCGTGACATTAGACTCTATCATTACAGAATATCTTATGAATCAACATGCTTCTTGTAAAAATCCTATGGCTACTTGTCCCCAGTTTACATTATTTGAGTAAGTTATTCATGTGTTCTTTTTTATGTAATATAATATTAGATTTCAAGTCTTACATTTTATTTTACAGACCTCATAAATGCCCTGATCCAAAATCAAGAAATAAAATACCACAAAATTTTGTAATGAGGTATGCAAGAGGGGCACATTCAAGGAGATTGGATCAAAGATTGATCCATTCAAAATTTTGTGGTGTTCGAATATTTAGATATGGTGATGACAATGCCTTTTTCACCTGTTGTGATTTTTTTGTATGTATTTTACATGCTGTAATGGTGTGTCTATCAAGTGTAACTAAAAAAATTGAGTTTACAGGGGGACGATAGGTATGTAGTCATTGGTGCTCATCATGGTGAAGTCAAATTATTCAATCTTCACAATGGAGTGGTAAGGAAATTGATCTACAAATAAAAAACATAATTTTTATGTAAACTACGAGTATACATGTTTTCTTTTTTATCACAGGAAGTCGCCACCCATCATTGTCACGAGTCTTATATTTCGCATGTTCAAGCATCAAGGAAAAATTCTTTGCTTTTAACATCATCTACATGGACAACACCACTTTCATCTTGCTGGGAAATAAAAGATAACATATTTCATCCTGTGTGAGTTAAATTTTGTATTTGTAATATGGGGGTTAATTTTAATAATGGAGTGGTTTCAATATTTTATTTATATATTTCCCAAATAATTTCAGATTGTCTATGGTAGATGAGGATTATGTGGAATTCAATAAAATCACAGAAGACAGGATCATAGGAACTAAAGCTGAAACTGCAACGGTATAGATTTTAAAATTTATGTTTAATATAAAAACATTAAAAAATTTGATTTTTCACTTTTTATTGAATGTCATATTTGTGATTGCAGATATATGATATAGAGACCACAAGGCTAATTCAAATTTTAAAGCCAAGTTTATCGAATCAATATATAAAAAATAGAGCAACATTTTGTCCCACTAATGAATTAGTTTTGTCTGATGGTGTATTATGGGATGTTAATAGTGGAAAAGAAATTCATAAATTTGATAAGCTAAACCAAACGCTAAGTGGTGTTTTTCATCCCAATGGGTTAGAGGTTGTATCAAATACTGAAGTATGGGACTTACGGACATTCCATCTATTAAGGACTGTCCCTACTCTTGACCAATGTGATGTCCTATTTTCCCCAACTGGACATGTTATATATTCATTAACAATTGAAAAAGAAACAGAGGATGAAAATCAATATGAACATTCTTTCAGGACATTAGATGCATACGATTATTCAAGTATAGGTAGGTTCAATGGATTTGTATATATTTATAACTTATGAAACCAGTGATGTATTGCAGTTACTGTTGACGTAAAAAAAAATATTTATGACTTATCATGCAATGGAAGAGATACTCAAATAGCACTGGTTGAAAACCAAGGAGTATTTGATAGTGTACAGGAATCTCTTGTTAAGGTTTATGATGTTGGTAGATCGAGAACGGCTGAAGATGAGCCGGTAATGTTACAACTTGTCATTTTCAATTTGTTACAATATGTATATAATTATTTATGCGATTAATGTTAATTTTTAACCTTTTTGTTTTTTTATATATTGTTAGGAAGATGATGAAGAGGAAGAAGATATGGATGCTAGTGAGGGATCTGGCAGTGATGATGACCATAATAACGGTATGGTAATATTAGAAACAGTTCAGGATGATGAGGTCGAAGATGAGGATTTAAGCAATGTCACTTTCTCCTTAAATGATCAAATAGATGTTGATGATATTTCTTTTATGCAAATAGATGATGATGATGATGATATTGATGATGATAGTGATAATAATATTTCTTTCTTATCTCCCTATTTAGCAGACGAAGATGATCTATAATGCTATTTTTCATTTTAGAATCTAGAAGACAATAAAGCCAAATTTGAATAAAAATTAATATTTAATTAAATATTGTGGTTTTATGTTTATTGCAAACCGCTAGATTAATTAAAAAAGATTTATATAATTTCAAAAATTATTCTGTGAATTTTTGAATCGTGTGGTCACAAGAAGTGAATTCTGTTGGCTTGAGCTATTTAAGATTTTCTTGTTTTGTTCTACATACAATTTCTGATAGTCTCTTATTTTGATATAACTGATTTTTATTTTGTCTACCATTTTGCAGTGTAATTTTTCATTGACATCTTCAACTCTTGATTTGCTTTTTTTCTACAAATGTCTGTTGTAATTCAATATTTAACACTTTTATGCATAGCTACTTTCCTTACATATCAGTCTAATTTGTTTAGATTTTCTCTTTAATAATTATTTGTTGGCTTTCAATTTTAAATTTATTAAAATTTTAGATACTCTTCCAATTGAAATATACGATGATGGGACTGAAAATTCTATGCATTCTGATGATGCTGACCAAGGAGATAATTCAAATGAAGATGCTGGTGATGATGATGACGATGACGACGATGATGATGATGATTCTGAAGATGAATCTAATGCACTTAGGATTAGAAATTTCCTTTTTGATTCATCTGATAGTGATTAATAAGGTCAGGAATAATTTGTAAGACCTATTTTCTGTTATTTTTTGCATATTTTTAAACTAAATTTAATTTATTTGTTTTAGGCAACTTACCTAATGTGATTTCAACAACAAACTTGTTTTGTTAATATGATTACTTCATGTACATATTTTATACGTAGTTGTTGAAATGAATTTCAAATTTGTGGTTTGAAACGCTTCAGACCAATTGATTATATATTTTCATTATTTGTAGAAATGATATTGTAAATAATGTAAATACGGTCAGTTATATAAATATATAAAATACCTCTTATAAAGATTCATGCACATTTCCATCTTATTTTTATTAGTTGTTTTATTATTTAAATTGGGAAGTGCCTTAATATGGGATTATATGAAGTGCCACAGATTAAAATTTAATTTAAAACAATAACTCATTTTTATGTTATGTTTGTATGATTCAATAAACCTTTTCTTTGTTGTATCAAGTTGATATTAAACATTGTTTTGTGGAAAAATGTACAAATATATTTTTTTATCCACTTAGCTTTGATTATAGAACAAATCTACGTATGTATACACTAAACACAATAAAGAGGTAATGATTTTTTTTTTTCTTTTTTTTTATAGTTAATATCATAAAATATAGAAAGCAGACTTTTATTAGACAAACACCAAACAATTATATAAAAGGGGCCATGGGTTTTCCAATCCACCATAAATCATGTACCACATAACTTGTGGAAAGTGAATCGCTCATTAAGAGTTGACCATTGAGTAGGTAGACTTCATGCTGAGTAGAACTTTGTTGTCTTTTGAAAATCCCAAATGACCAACTTCATCTAAAGACTTAGTTTCTTGCAATAAAAATTGGATATATTTGAATACCCAACACCAAGAAAAAATGCCTATAGTAATAAACAAGGCCAATTCAACAAAAAAAGACAATTCGTTTGGTATTATGAAGGCATAATTTATTATGAGTTCATTCTAGAAGGTTGAACCATACATTCAAAACTCAATTGTGAGCATTTGCAAAAAATGTGCGGTGTATTGACCCAGTTACCCAGGATTAGTAAAAAGATATCAGGTTTTATTTCAATAAGATTACACCCAACCACACACTTCTCATTACATAAAACAAAAAATTACAGAATTGGATGGAATTGAGCTTTCTGTCACCCTACTTACAACCCAGACTTGCCAACTTTTGTCAACAGATTTATTACTTAAGGCTCATTACTTTCGAGGAAAAATAATTCTCTGGATGAGGTTCAAAATGAAGTTGCAGAATTTCTATTAAAAAACCAAAGAGTGGTATTGTGAAGGAATTCAACACCTGTCCTCGAGGTCATAGAACACAACGTTATATACTTTGAATATTAAATTAAAAAATTATGTCAAAATACAATTATTTTTAAGTTAAAAATATGTATTTTCTTAATGATAGCAAATAAAAACGCATCTAGTATTTGTTTTGTTTTTTTCACTCTCCAATATATATATATGTGTGTGTCTAATCTGAACTGCCCAATAAAAAAAAAAAACATTCAAATTAAAAAAAAAATTATAAATATACTTTGGGGTGGAAAAAACATGAACATTCAAAAACTGAAGCCTGCATTTATCTACAATAGAATAAATTTTTTTTCTTTTATATATTTTCTGCGTCTTCTACTTGTAATGTTTGAATTTACCGCCTAACAAAGTCCTATCCTTAAAGCCAGTAGTAGTCACGTGGTTTACTGGGTCTGTTGTCTAACGGTATCGCCAATCTGTGGCTGTTCTGCTGTGTATGTAAACAAGTTAGAAGTCAAGAAAATTAAGTTTAAAGTAGGTACATGACTGGAAAGATAGTTTTGGAAGATTTTTCTGTATGTTGTGAGTTGTGACATGTTCTGCCAAGATTGCTGAATGAACTGAGGGACTAAAGCTTGTAAGTTTGCATTTTAACTAATACTTATTGTTCAACCGTATAAATTTTATTTTTTATTGTTTGTACTTGTAATTTGGTTTTGTAACACTACTTTCAATGTTTCTCTCCTTTTATATTAATTTAAATATTTTTTTCTTTGAATTAAAATTAGTCTTTGGTTGTAGAATAATTCCTTAACTCAAAACTAATTAAGCTTGTAAAAAAAAGGAAATTTGGTAAAGAAACACCTAAACGTTAATATTAAAAGGAATGTTACACAAATGCAATAAATATTTTATTTTGTTTTTAAATAGTGAAATACATGTTTTAAAGTTGTTTTATAAGAGGACAACATAATAAAAACAATATAACAGAAGGGACAAAACAGTTTTGATTTCAAATTGCTGAGCATTTGTACGATTTTTCTTCTGGGACATTTGCCACATCTGACATACAAGCAGACTGAGCCAAAAACTCAATAAGAGTTCTTGTCGGCCGTCCAGACATTCCAGGTGACAGATATTTTTGGGATATTCCGTCTGTTACCAAAACGTTGTATGTATCCAAGTGAATCCAATCAACGTTAGGTATAAATTGGTACAGGAATGCTGCTGTTTGAGTTGGTAGTCCACTATCGATGAATCGCGAGGTGGCTAAAAAGTCTTCATCTCTGTCTTTAATATCCGACATGACTGAATTCTGAATTTTGTTTATGTAATGTTTCCAAAGTGGCAATCTCCAAACTCTATCACCTGTGTGCATACTCGCCAGTTTCAATGTATCGTATAAAACATCATTGTTGCTAAAAACTGGAATTGCACCTTCACCAAATCCATCTGTTAATTCCTTTGAAAAACTTCCTACACTGTATATAAATTTTGGGTTAAAATTGCCAGCATATGATAATGCATCAGCTAGTGATAGTCGCCCATCGTGATCCGTATCTTGAATCAGGACAGTTTTTCCATTTCTAGATCTTACAATGTCACCAGTTTTTAAGGCACACGAACCTGGCATATTTTCATATAGAGGGACTAATCCACGATAGTTTATAGGGAGCTTTAATGCAGAAACAGCTCTTGCTGTTGCAATGACATTAGCAGCTCCACTCATATCACCTCGCATAAATTTCTGAACTTCACAGCTTTTCAAGCAAAGGCCACCACTGTCAAAAGTGACTCCTTTTCCAACAGCTACTACTGGAGAAACATCAGGGTCACATCCATAATAATGAATTTCAAGAAAAACGGGAGGCTCGCATGATCCCTTGGCAGCTGACAAGAATGCAGTCATATTCATTATATTCGCCCAATCTCTAACTTTTACTTCGACACTCACGCCTGCTTTAGTCAACAGCTCTACTGAAGCCTGAGCAAAACCGATTGGTGTCATTAAATTAGCAGGTGTTTCAGCTAGTTGTCTCGTTAGATTTTGTGCTGCAGCTTTTTGTAGTCCAATTTGCCATCCTGTGTAATCACAGTCACTGTATAACTCTAATTTTGGAATAATTCTCTGTTTTGCTCTAAGTTCCTGATACATCCATACCCCCATTGCTGCTCCTTCAGCTGCAGATTCAGCATGTTCCATAGAATCAACATCGATTGTCCTCATGTGTTGAGCTTGCAATGCTCTTGCACCGACAGCTGTTGCATTTCTAATTGCTTCTTTCCCTTCATCAATATATTCTTGATCGTCATAACTTAAACATTCATCTCCTAAGCCTGTTATGGCTATTGCAGTATAGTTATTTTCTAACCTATAAAATACCCTAACTTCACCAAGCCTTGGTACTGGACCAGAATCCAACAAGGCCGTTGAAAGTCTTCCATCCAGTCTCACATCCATCTGTTCAGCGGCTTTTGTCCAAACTTTTGTTGATCCATAAGGATCATCATCTTTACCAAAAACACCAAGTACTAAACCCGATAAATCTTGTGTATCTCCTTGACAATTTAAATTTCTGCAAGGAAATGAGATTGGTGCTTTAGAAAGTAATAACTTACCCATTTGCCACGTTAGTGCCATTGTAAGATTTTGTGTTTATGTGTTTCTGTGTTTAATGAAGATGTAACAATTTGCTTGTGTAAGAAGTTGTGTTGTAACGAGAATTATGAAATTTATAATGTTAAGCACATGTTTTTATGAACAGATGTAGTAATAATATTGTAATGTACAATCAGTCAATACATTTAAGAATTCAGTCAATTCTATTTTTTTTAAATATTAAAAACTTTTAAAAGATTAAATTGAAAAAAGAATTAATAAAATAATTATATTGCTTTAATTTGAATCTTAATTCCTTAAAAAGTTCAGATTTCAAATGTTCATTATTACATTACTAACCAAAGAGAGAGATAAAAGAGGAGAGAGAGAGAGAAGAAATAGGTTATTTATTTTAATTCCTTAATATTCTGTATTTTAAATTAAGTATAATATAATAATAATCAGTAATATGAAGTTTAGAATGGGTCATTACTGATAAAACACACCGTAGTTAGTGTAACTTGTTCCGTTTAAAGTATTAAATGTATGGTCATTTTTTTTACTAACAAATAATCTTGATCTTGGTATGGTCAATTGAATGAATATATATATGAAAAATTTGTATTACAGATAGGATTTGCTTACAATTGGAATAAACTGGGAATTGAAATGGGAGGTTTGTGGCATGAGTGATCAAAGTCACGGTAGCTCAAGTGGTAGAACGGTGGCATATTTAGCCGAAAGTTGTGGGTTCGAATCCCGTGTGTGATGAAAAATTTATGTATAATTAATTGAGTAATGTTTAAGATTGTTTAGACTTAAGATGAACTAAAAATGGGTTGAAAGTTTGGCAGATAAAAATTGAACTTTTTTTCATCCAATTGACCATACAAGACCCAGTTTATTCAGTATTAATATTTTCCACTTTTTATGGATTTAATATTTAGGTGTTTTGAGATGTGTACTAAAATCACCATTTTTAAATGCAATTGAAATATTTTTGTATCTAACTTAAATCAGTTGGGCACTCCCAACATGACCCACAAGAATGGCATAATTATGCAGAAAATAAACACTTTGAAGCCTGGAGATGATTTCAATGCAGATCGAAACATTGGCACAATAAAGATATAATAATAAGTTTTTCTGAAACCTACTTTCTGAAACACCAGACCGCGTCTCACAATTTCCAAATTATCACCAGACACTTAAATCAGTAGTAGAATTAATGATGAAATTTTTACTTTAAATAGAATTTTATTACTTGAACAAAAAATCAATTATTATATTTTTAAGTGTTTTTTTAACATATAAGGAATTTAAACTAGTCCACAAAAAAATGTGCAGGAAAATAATGGCCAGCTAATCATGAGCCTTAAAATTTGAATAAATTTTTCTGACACTATTAAATTTATTAAACTAAAATAAATAATACTGTAGGAAGGAAATTGCAGTGTTTTACTTATTCTATTTTCATTTTTTAGGATTTGGATATGGCGAAGGAAAATTCTACAAAGCTGTTAGGTATAATTAAACACTTTTTATTAAACACACTCTACCAATATTGCAGAATGGAATTAGGAAATGCGATCCCATGTAACAACATTTTGATCTTCAGGGCGTGAGATTTATATACTTCTTAAATTACACAAATACATATAAGATGTGACTATGAATTTATTCAATGATATACGCAATATAGAAATTTTAAGTTTTATTGAAGTATTTGTACTCACTCATCAAAGTGTGTATTTTTCTTTGTAGTCGGTTCACAGTTGTGAGTGTTAGTGATATTTCAATGTTTTTTTGTTTTTTGTAAGAGTAAGGGTAAATGGAATAAATCAAAAAAGGAAAAATGAATTTCTACCTCCTTCTCCACTCCTTAAATCAAGCATATATAAACAGAAAACATTAAAATCTCTAACACACTCAGCATGACACACAACAGTGACATGATTACGAACGAAACACACTCTGGGTGAGTTCAAATTCTTTGTTTAACCCTAAAACTTCTATATTGTGTACATCATTGTATAAATCATATTAATATCTTATACATGTTTGTTATAATTTAAACAATGTTTATAAATTCCAGGCCCTGAAGATAATAAAGATCAAAATGTTGGTACGATAAAGAAAACATTTTCTAACCTATATCACACCAGACCACATCTCACAATCTTTAAATAATATTTATTTATGATTATACAGTTCAGTTCTGTGATCTTTGCTGATGTGTGTTGTGTTTAATAAGCATAAGCATTTCAAGTAAAATACAAATTTTAATTAATTAAATAATTTTTGTTTAGTTTTTAGTTTATGCCAGTATTACCATTAGTATGAATTTTTTCCAAAATAAAACTGAAAAATTATTTACATTGTATAAGTTCTTTTTTAAATATACTTTGTATTTCGAAGAAATGATTTTATTCAATTATAGATTTTATAGCATGTATTTGGTGAATCATATAATTGAATATTGCAAAAATATTACGCAAAGTTTAATAATTTTTCATAATATATAGTTGAAAGAACGAAAAAATAAAACACCTTACTGTAAGCTAAAGCTGCATCTAAAAGCATGTTTTTATTGTTTAAAAGTTCAATGTTATTTGTAGTTTTTTTTTTTTTTTTTGTTTCAGATAAAAATAAAGTAATTAAACATCAACAATTTAAAAAATATCTATTAAAAAAAATGAAAATGAAATGCCTAGACATTAAATCAAGAAAAAAGAAGAATCATTGGAAAATCTCTCCATCAAAATTTAATTTGATTAAAACAAATGCAGTGCCTCTTTATGTTTCTTCCAGTGACAGTATAAGTACAACCAGAGATTCACCTTCATTTCAAAATTCAAAAAAAACAAACTGTAATGTGGTGAACATTGGGAAAAAATCTGAAAGTGCCACTACCAAGAAAGAGATTTTCTCAGCCCAAAGAGGTACAAGGTGTAATAATGATGATGATGTAAATATAAAATCAAACCTTTCTCAAAATACGAAAAAGAAAATTACTAAAAGGCATAATAGTCATGTAAAAGCAGATATTTCTTGTGATGTAAAAATGGTAGATGATTTGACTAATTCACATAGTAACCAATTTTCAAATTTTGTACAACAGTCTGACACACATTTTTTGCAAAAGGATTATGTTGAAAAACAACTAATACAAATAGATCGTAGTGTTAACGGAGATAGACCTGATTCCAGTAAAGAGATTGAAAATAGTCAGAGTGAACCATTTTGTCAGTCGAGCCCACAATTTATTCAAACATCTCAAGATGGTAGTGAACATAGCATTGATAATTTTAAAAAATTTAAAAATAAAAATTTAAAAAGGAGTCGAACAAATATAAAAATTAATATGAATGATGATTTTAAAAAGTTAGACTGGAAGTCCTGCATGGCATGTAATAACTATTCACTGGAGAAATCAGCATCCTCTTTTCACCATACATGTTCAAAAGAGTGTGATGAATCTCAGACCCCAAGGTCCCAATCTGAAAAGTCGATATATCCAAATAGTCCTACATGTACGCCTAAAAAAAAATGCCTAGAACTGCCAATTAATGTAATGGATACAGAACATATTATAGAGCAAGATAAAAATGTTTTGCTAATTGAAGCACCTCTAAAAAACTCAAAATGTTTTAAAAGTCCTATGGCTATAAAGAAAGCAGTAGAAAAGAATTTATCCACAAAAGTAAAATCTCCAAAAAAACTTAAATTTGCACATGGTGACAAGGACAAACAGATGCCATCAAAAGACAGCAATAGCTGTCCTGGTGAAGTATCATTATGCCACCCAATTGAAACAAAAAATCTTGAATTGTTTGAAGAAGAAACAAGAATCCAACATGAGAAATTCAGCTTTTCTAAAGATAGAGAAGAATTATTACAACCCGCTTCAGTTAATCGTGTCGATTGGGTATGTTCATCCGATGAAAAAATAATGGAACATAATCTTTTAGATAATACATCTTTTAAAGATGAACTGTTAAACATTTCAAACTGTGAAAAAATTGATGTATTAAAAAGAGAAAGTAAAAGACATGGAATTACGACTGACGAAAACTGTTCAGAGAAATCAAATGAAGAGAGCAATGAAAAGTCAAGTTGTTCAAAAAGTACAGCCATTGAAAAATGTTTGTCATTTACTTACAGCAGTACTCATGCAGCAACACCACTAGCAGATGAAACAAATAGCCTTAGTCTACAAAATGTTAAAGAATTAACAAATAATGAAAAAGACGAAGTACAAATCGACAAAAGTAACGCTTGTGAAAACAATGAAAACGAAGTTTATTCTGTACCTCTGTTTAGTGAAGATCAATACTTTCAGAATGGTAGAGAACAAAAATTATCTAAAGGTAATGATAAATTAACAATGGCTAAAGAAACTAATGTAACATTTGATAAAGAAGCAATTTTTTCATTAGTTTATTCGCCATTATTAAATGAAGAACATTTAGTTGAGAACAGTGATGTCGATGAAAATGTTGGAAATAATTCAAATTTCAATCATGAACATGATCTATTACCAGGGCAAAAAATATTAATAAACAATTCTGAAAGAAATGATTTTGATACTCAGTCTTCAACTGATGAAATTGGAAAGCTATTTGCAAATACTTCAAATACAGTAAATAATTTATATGAAAACATGACTGAACATTCTGTTAATCACATTACACACACTGCATTATCATCACCAGACAGGTTTAGCGAAACAGAGCTGGTTGTAAACATAGATAGGATAAATCTTGAAATTACCAATTCTCCTGTAAAGAAAATTAATTCTGTTGTTAGTGGTGAGAAAACAGGCCATTCAGAAAGAAATATAAAATTAGATAACTTTCATGAGGCTACAGCCAGTGATGGAGAAAATTGTGAAATTACAAATTCCCCTATAAAGAAAATTAATAATGCTGTAACTTCTGAAAAAACAGGTATTTCAGATAACTTTTGTGAAAACACAACTGAACGTTCTATTCACCATATTTCACACTCATTTTCATCATCACCAGATTGTTTGAGTGAAAAATCTCATGAGGAACTTGTTGCAGCCAGTGATGGAGAAAATTGTGAAATTACAAATTCTCCTACGA
>CM077112.1:20288976-20320909 GCA_039619505.1 Cimex hemipterus
CATGAAGAACTTGCTGCAGCCAGTGATGGAGAAAATTGTGAAATTACCAATTCTCCTATAAAGAAAGTTAGTAGTGTTGTTATGGCTGAGAAAACTAGCATTTTGAAAAAAAATATAAATTCAGATAATTTAGAAACATCAAGAATGACTTCAAGTCCAAAAGGGGAAAAAAGAATGAAAAAAAATAGAAATCACTTTTCAATTGATGAATCTTCAGGGAAAAAATTCAAAAACAAATCTTTAAACATATCAAATTCAGAAACAAAAATTGAGTCTAAGAAGGTAAAAATTGATTCAGAAAACGAACAATCAGAGGAATCTGATCTATCATCATCAAATACGTGTGAATTAACAATTACAAACGACTCATCAACAAAAACATTCTCTGATCGGAAAGAAAATGAATTGGAAAAAATGAAAAGTGCAGCTTGTAATAGTAGTATGGAATCAAAAACATCAAAAAGAAAACACTCAGGCCGTCAGTGTTTATTAAGATTTAATTATTCTTACTTGATGCTTTGAAAAGAGATAAAGTAATAAATTTATTTACAGAACATTTATTGGACTATGTGGAATCTCTTTTTGAACTTTCTACTTCTCAAACAGAATTGAACACCTACTTTATAGAAGAACTTGTGAGTTGTTTGAAACTAGAAGACTCCTTAATTGAAGTAAGTAATTGTATTTGCTCTATAATAGAATAAAGAAAAAAACATTAAATCTTATTCAGCATCTAATTATCGAAGGCTATTGTGTAAATTTATTTAGACCATATAAATTAATTAACTTTCAATTAATTAAGGTTTTTAGTTTAAATAAAAAAGTCATTGTCATGAGTGGGACCCACAATCACCACATGAGCTATCTATCCACTCGGACACTAACTTCCTACCTCAACCGCACCTTTTGAATTTCCTTTCCTTTTTCAAAGGTTGTATAATCTATTTGCCTCTTGGCAACAAATGAAATGGCCACAAAGAGTTTTAGTGAAGGTATACTTCATTTTAACTTATTCAGTTCTCTATAATTTCCGTGGTCCGCTTTACCAATTATGCTGAATTGGTGAATTTAATAAATAAATTAATTTGATTTTTTCTTCTGGTTGTTATAATTTACTATAATCCTAATAGTAAGAAATTTTTTTAAAAATTTATTATGGAAACAATTTTTCAGAAACTTCAAAAGCTGGACATCGTTATAGACTGGACTTTGCCACCAGCCCATGTAGAACAGCAATCTATTTTCTCTAATCAAGGCATTATGTTACATACAAATTGTGACAAATTTTCGAAAAATGAGAATACGCAAATTATATTAAATTGGAAACAGTTTTGTAAAGTAAAGTCTAATTGTTAAATAGCCTTGCAGCTTTTACTTTTTTTTTTTTTTTTTTTCCAGATTTACAAGTTTGATAAGTTTGATTTTAGGCCATTCCTACCGACAATACATCCAAATCTTTCACCTTTAACTCAAATTCAAAAATTTAAATTCACTCTTTTTTTGGCAAAAGGACTAAATGATAGAACATTATCAGCAGTTTTTAATAGATTTGTTTCTATGACAAAGTTTTACAAACATGGAAGGTATATACATATATTTATATATAGTAGAAATAATCTCATAAAAAAAAGTTATCTATATGTAAGTCACTCTACATGATGTTACATAATTGTATAAGCTTGCACATAGATTAGAGTTTCTTCAGACAAGTGTTTTCAGGTTCTCAAAGGGGGAAGATAGTGTGCTCTTACACTGCTACCAACATTTGCCACGTTCGTACAGTTTTTCAGTTTGTTCCTTGCTTTTACACAGACCACGCAGTGTCCTCTGGCGAAGGTTACAAACTATTACTTCAGATGTAACATGTAATTAAAATTGAACTGTATTAAAATCTTTTACCCACCAACTTATTGCTATAATTAAGTTGAAGAGGATCAGAAGGAAGTCAACTGATAACTATACTACAGTCTCACCATGCTTCCAATATTTATTTTGCCATCATCAGTTAAATTTACAAATTTACATTTAATAAAATAATTTTAAAATTTCAAGTAATATTAATGTTAAAGATTGACTTACTCAACTTGTATTCTATTTAATAACGATGTACATCTATAGGCTATTCTAAAAATATTTACCAAACATTTTTCAGATTATCTTTTAGTTACCAATTGACCTTCTGATCCTTTTCAATCTAATTGTAAATTGTAGGTTGCTATAAACATAATTAAAAAATTATGATATAAACATAATTACATTTGTAAAATTGCAGATCATACAGATTTCGATGATGAATCAGAAGAAGAAAAAGAAGAAAACATTGATATTTCCAAATGTTTAACTAATTCAACTGACTGGCAAGAAATTGGAGCAAATATTTTTAAAGCCATAAAAATAGAAGATCCTAGAGAGTTTGCTGGAAAAATCGATAAACAAGTATTACAGGAAATGTCAAAGACTTACCAAATTAGTAGCATACAATTAGCAAAACTGTTTTATTTCAAAATACAACCAACATTTTGTGCTTCAAAGACAATATATCGAGATGAGTTTAGAAGAAAACTAATAAAAAGGTAATTTTCATTAATTTTCTTTATTACATGGGTAATAATTATAAATGCGTAAAGTGTTTCATATGTAAATCTTAATCCTAGCTTTACATTTGAATGGTATCATATATAATAATTTAAAATTTAAACGCTTTGCATTAGGAATGAATTGGGAAGAGTTGTAAAAAATTTCCCAGAAACTAAAATAAGGTTCCTTCAACACACAAATTTTTATTTTTTATTTTATTTTTTTATGTTAGCTTAACTTGCGCTTTACAAAACTTCCTTACCAAATTGGTTAACTTCACTATCCCAACTATGAATAACTAACAAATTCGAACTGTTATTTCAATTGTTTCCATGTACCATGGAATTGTTATGATCAATAAGCCCTCTAGAATGTGAGAGCATGATAAGATTAGGCAATGGGGTTGCAAATGACTGATCAAAGGGGGTAGTGTAATAGAGGCTCTAATTAATGGTACGGGTTCGTTAAAGATACTATAAATGGCAGCCTTCAGCACCTATTTGTGTGTGCCAAATAGACTGCCTCAGTATTGCCTAGTGATCCAAGGGAATATGTGTGTTGAAAACACAAGATCGAGTATTTATGACCAAGCGGAAGCCAGAACTAAACAACACTTTTAAAAAGAGGGAAATAAACTGGAAGAGATTACTCAATTCTGTTGGAGCCTTGAGTACAAAAAATAAGAATAAATCGCCTGGAATTTATTGTATTTATTGAGAAAAATGGAACATGTTTTACCAAGGGAGTGCTGAGTTTTTCCACAGAGTGTGCTATTAATGCAGCTATTATTACCATCTTCTCCCCAATTCCATAAATTCTGTTACTAATGAACAAGGAAGCTAATATTAATATTTGACAGAGAATTTGAATATAGAGTAGCAGGTAAACCCACTTGGCAAAGCACAGGCCTAGTTGTACAAGTTTTTATTATTATTCTAATTTAATATTTTTTTAATTAAATATTGCACTTTGTGCTGTTTTAAGAATTTGGGTGAAGCTTTGTTTCTTTCAGTCTTGAAAAATACAAAAATTCACCATGGGAAGCTATCGACTGGGAAAAATTAAGTGAGAAAATGTACAACGTAGGACCAGTTTTCTTATACAAAGAAGTCCGAGAAGTGACAATGGCTTTGGTGCCAAAATATAAATGGCCGATTTTTAGAGGTAACAATTAAAATTATAATATTTCTTGTTGCGAAATGATTAATTTATTAGTTTCATCTGTTTCGTTTATATAGTCTGCCTAGTTTGCTGTTTTGGTTTGTTAGGTGTGTTTGGCATTTCAGTAGGGGTCACCGTTGATGGAGAAATGCTAAAATGCCTTAACAGACCCAAACAGAATAATAGGTAGAAAAGGATTGGAAACAACATATAATTACAACATAGTTTATTTTATGGTTGCAATTTTTTAAATTTAATTTCAGAATGCTGGGCTATGCTTAATGATGCATATAATTCACGACATCAGAAAACAGATAAGCATTTGCTTAATCGATATCCAACTACGTTGAAATAAATATGTATTCAAGATGTTGAAGAAGAATTTTTTTAACTAGTTATAACATATAATAAATTTATCTGAAATTTGTATAGAATAAAATTCAGTTATGATACATAAATATTTTATTTCCGATTGCAATACATACATATGATAAATAAATATTTTATTTCTAATTTCACTGTGTTACCAATTTTCTTTTTCTGTTTATATACCTTTATATATCTCCAGGTCCCATCTTATTTTATTTGCGATCTAACTATATGTATCTCTTTTCTTTAAGTTGAAATTTCTCTTTATATTTGTCTTTTGCTTTCTTCCACCTCTCTCGTGCATATTACATGTTCTCTTTCTTTCCCCAAACACCCAAAAGCATGGATTTGGGAAGGATTCAAAAACAAACATAGGGTACAGAAACAAAAGGGTCTGCTACTAATGTTAGCAAAAATAAGTACATTAGGACTTCTGTATAACAAAGGGCATATATGTTTTGCATAACAGGAAATCGCATTACAAAGGATGTACCTTTTCAGTCCAATTTATTCAAGTTCAGGCATGTCTGAATTGTAACGGTTATCACATATTGCTATTGAGATGTGATTCAGTTTGAGATAGTTCATTATTTTCCTCTTATACCTTTAAATGTGTATGTATTATTATTTCTTATACACCTGCTACTTTTTTTAAACTGCCAATTGCATGCATACAAAAAACGAAGTGTATACATTTGTTTTTCTATACAAAAAATCAGAAAATATGTTAAATTTATCAAATGCGTTACTCGGGGCTGTTTATGGTGCTGTATGAGTCAGTTGCAATTTTTATATATATATATATATATATTTGTTTTATGGGAGTCCACTGGTTTTACCCATGGATATCATCCCTTCTTGTTTACATTTTTTTTTCTTTTTTTTTACAAACTACTTGCCCGAGGTAGAACCCAATGTACCAAGTAAAATGGTTTATGGTATTAAAAATAATTTATTAATTATATCTTAGAACAGTTGCCAGTAACCGTGGGCAGCACTAATTAAAGGAAGTGGGCAAACCGTAGAACATTAGCTCAATTTGGGTGTAGAGTTGAGTCATTTCAAAATGTGTAAGTAATTAAAATAACCAAATGCATACAGAAAGCATGACACATATTGCATCATCCATATACATGCTATTTTACCAAAATTTAATTGTTTTTACTTAATTTATAATTTTGACAAGCATGAACTATTTTTATTTCACCAAATTTATTCCAACGTTCTTATTTAGTATCAGTTAATTATAAATTAATGGATTTATAATTTGTGAATTGATGGGTATCCGAGTTGCAAAATAAAAGCTTACAAACTTTCCAAACCATTTAAAAAAAAGTGACTAAATAAATAAATACTTTAGATTTATGTAAAAGCATTGGATTCTATATTAAAAATGAAGTTCAAATGGACAAATAAATAAAAAGGAGGGGTGTATATAAACTATATATTAAATACTATTTAATATATATTAATATATATTTTATATACCAAAGTTAATTATTCAATTATTTAAAATTATTGTAATATTAAAACATTATTCAGACTGAATATTTTATTTGTATTATATAATATGTACATCCATTTCTCAAGTACAGTTTTTAACTGTAGCTTTGGCTTTTGAGACACCATTTTATATAATGTTAATATAATATAAAGACTAGGTAAAATCATTTAATTAATTGTTTAAGCTTGGCAACAAATGTGTGACACTAAAATGTACATTATGTTAAAATATTTCACTTGCCCATACAATCAATGGTAGAAATCAGTCAATTGTCAATACATATGTGATATATATATATGTAAAAAAGTTCTTAAATCTAAATTAATTAAAGAATTAATATTTAAAATCCATAACACATTTTACATTAATAGTACAAAGTACATTTACAATGATATATCACAAGTAACAGTGTTTATGATTTGCAACATGATTTTTGCGCCAGTGGAGCTTCTTCATCGTCAACAATCACAATATTCCTCCTCATACTGTTTGTTCTCGTCAGTTCACTAGCCTTTTGAACTTCTTGTTCTTGAGCCCTTTCCATCATTCTTTGAGTTAATTCTAAAAACATTTCCTCTATCCCACTATTTTGTTTTGCAGATGTGTGAAAATGAGAAGCACCAACAGATTCTGCATACCTGCCCAAAATGCAAAGGTGTGTAAGCTTATGTAACTAAATTTAAAATGTATCGCTAAACTCTTAAGAAGAAATAATCTCACTTTTCTGCAGTTTCTATTGGTACATTTCTATCTTTTTGAAGATCTATTTTGTTTCCTGCTATAGTTAAGCATATTTCACTGCCTAACATTTTTTTAAGCTCTTTAACCCAATTCTTTACCTGGAAAATCACTTAACTTTATAATATATATCCAAAAAGGAGTACCCTTAAAACTAATAATGCACACACAAAATTTAAATATTTCAAGTTTCAAATAAATAAGCAAATGCAAAATTACACATATCTTATAACCCTTTAACAAATTGACTGCGGCCTGTCTGGCATGTATTGATACCCTGTAATGAATTAATTTAATGGTTTAAAATTATTACAGACAAGTTGACATCAGGGAAAAAGGAAGGATGTCAGTAACCTCAGCCAACATGTAAAATGTTGAGGCTTTTGCACGTATCTTTTTCAAAATAGTCTGTAGCGTGTTTTGATATCTAATTCAATGAAATTTCAGGTAATTTAACTTATTTAATCAATAATATATGAACCATAATTGAACACAGCTGGTTAGTAACTACATCCTTATTTACTACTGACCCAGCCACTCACTTTTGCGGTCTTCCATGTAATTTTGTGATTCCCTCTTTCCAGAATTTCTGAAGTTTTTGAGTTGATGTGTTTTCTGCTGTCCTTAAGAGAAGTAGTATCCCCATTAATAGTTTTAAGAGGAGAAAATCTGAAGGTGCAAAATCAGATTAATACAACAGGTAGGGAGAATATTTGACACGGCGGGGGGGAGTGTTATCCCAGTGGAAAACATTCACCTTTCAACTAGCCAATGCCATTTGTGTAGGGTCAATACTGACTTTACTTGCACTAATTTGTGTGAGGTATACAATATAATTAACAATTTGGGTTGGCGGACAAAGCTCATAATAAATGTTGCTTTCAATCTGATGGGTCGCTGCATTTTCCTCTGAGAATATGTTACCCTACTATCTATCCTAAGACCTATCCAAAGACCCACTTATCAATCTTTTTTAAATTCATCATTCACATTGTATTTTAAGAGTGGACCAATAAATTCTTCTCGGTCGGCATGTAACGAGCTGATATAAATCTTGTTTTCTTCTTTTTTTAGCCTGGTGCTTCAAATATTTATATGATTATGTGTTGGAACTATTGTAACAAGATCTGTCTGCTTTTTATTCATTTATGAAAAAGATCCATTTTGGAGGCATTCGTTTCCCCTCATCCAGAGTTGACACTTGTTTCTCAAAAACCTCAAAGTTCGATCAAGTAAACTTACGTATTATTTTGACGAATTATCCAGCTGTTCTCAAATATGCATCACTGAAAGGTCTTATGTTTACTATAGTATTGAAAAACATTATAGTCTTTTTACAACCCAGTAGTGCATAACAAATGAAAAAGCACCAAAGCCTCGCTTACATATTTGTTAGTTTTACCTTCTGAAATGAATCTTCGTCTGTAATATCATACACTAATATCGCTCCATTAGACATCCTGTAATAAATCGGCCCTAGAGCGTGAAATCTTTCTTGACCTGCAGTATCCCATATGGCTAAATTTATTCGTTTGCCGCCGATGTTCAATTTCTTGGTGAGAAAAGTGGCCTATTGTTAAAAAAGTACCGAGTTACATAACTCAATGATATATGTGTTCATGAACTATAACTATACCTGCAATGTAGTTACATGTTTATCGTTAAATTTGTCCTCGACGTATCTTAAAACGACAGACGTCTTCCCGACGCACCCCTCACCGAGAAGAACAACTTTAAAATTGTAATTTCCAGAGGATCCATTGACTAACGTACCCGCCATTGGCAATAAAACCAGTTTCGACTTTTATGAATAGGAAACTAGGCGTTTTCCTCTAAATCATCTAATAGGCCGTCTTATATGATCGAAGTGACAATCTTCTTCGATAACGAAACATAAATAAAAGTTAAATCCGATATTTTGAAGTAGAATTCACATGTTAAGAAAATAAACCACAAGATCAACAACTCAAGATCCAAAAACCAGCTGTTCTAAATCCATGATCCATGTTCTCTTGTCAAAACAAGGCCGACGCGCAATCTGCAAACAGCTCTTCAAACACTAGAGCGGAATGTGGATCCACTCCGAAATTCATTTTTAATATTTCACTTCAATTATTTCCAAAAAATAATATACCCAAAAATTTTATAGAATATATATATAACTATATATGTATATATATTTTTTTAAATCTGTTACAGTCTTAGACATTCAGATATTAATGGGGTTTGGCCTTCATTGTATACAATAATACTCAATAGTAATAATAATATACATTTTTTTAAAGTGTTGCATACAATGTATCACCAAAAATGTTAAAAATATACATTTATAGATATTATAAAGAAAATGAAACAAACCTATCCTGGCCTGACTTACTATACAATGCATATCATTTATCATTGTTTAGTTCATTTCTATCAAATATAGTAAGTAGGTTTACAGATTTATCCTCATGTTACAATTAGGAGGATGTTATTGTTAATATATTTTGTTCTGAGTGAAGCAAAGAAATAAACAGGTCAATAATATTAGGTGATTAAGTTCTTTTGAGGGGCACAATTAATGAGGCTGTTCAGAATTAAATTAATAATAATTTTGCTCTCCTACCTATTCACCATTTAGTATATAATACAGTTTTAATTTCTCCTTGACTTAAACAAATTTTTCCTCTGAAATGAAGAAAGCTGTTGTTTTACCGTTTCTTCAGTTTCATCCACACCCAAAGGATTTTCAATCTATAAATATTCTACCCTTGTTATCTAAAGCACTAGAAAATATGTTTAAACAAATTAATAACTTTCTTGATTGGACGAGAACCGCTGTATTCAGCATTGTATGGACGTTGGCTAACTTTCTTGATATTCACTGCTTTCACCTTTTCAATTTGGTTTTTGGCATCAACGTAGCAGTTAATCAACATACTAAAAATTAGTGATGATATACAAAGAGGCATGAATGCACTCTGTCAGTGCTGTTTGACTTTATTAATGTATTTCATGTATTATTAATGCTTTTGGGATGGTCGATTGTGAGTGACCTATTTGCTTGGAAACTTGAAAATTTGTGTATTTTTTCTAATTCTAAATTAATATTTTCTTATTTGTCACGCTGTAAAACAACCTAATTTTTTCTGGCAAGATGTAATTGTAGCACCTTTATTTTCTTATCTGCATTTGCTATAATACTTACAAAAAACATTACAGATTAGTTTCACTTACTGGTAAAAACAACAAGAATATATCATGTATTTAGAAAATTTAGCTTTTTTAAAAAAAAATTGCACTTTCAATTATTTATTTTATTTTATGCATTAAGACTGATGCCAACTTCTTCTATTGTACAGTTTTTTCTATAGCAATAAATGATAAATAATATTTAAATAATAATTTTTATGAATATGTTGATAGATTTATGGCATTGTTGTGACCTTATAATTCCTCAAATAATAATTTACATTCATTTTATGTAGATAATGCATAAAACTTTTACCCACAGCACTAGTAAGAAATTGATGGTTTTGTAAGTTCAATTTTATTTTTTAAAGAGTTTCTTTTGTAAAGTTGTTTTGATTTAAAAAATTAATATTTTAACTTTTAAGTTCTATATTTTGAAAAATCATATACATACTTTTAAAGTTAGAAAGTGATATAAATGATAAGCAAACGTTCACATTTCTTTGTTTCGAATTTCGAAAAATCGTCTATTACACGAATTTGCTTCCTTTTAAGGACTGGATGGTACAAGGTTCGATACCTTATATAGTAAGGGGAGAGTGGGAAAAAACTAGGGCATCCAAGATTTTAAGGCATCTGTTTAGTTGTTGATGTCTTCTCAAGAGGAAAGGGTCCTTCAATCTCAAGTAAGGGAATTTATGTTAATCTATGATACTCTTTTCATACTTTTCCTTCAAATTAAATCACACCGACCTTCCAACTCGTGAGGCAGTTGGTTTAAAAACGCGCGGTCTTGTCAAAATAATAAATACATTTTTTGTTTTTTTATTAAGTCAAGAATATATTACTTACACGATTAGACATTCAAACGTTTCTTTTAAAAACGGCTTATATTACATTTAATGAAAATTTTCCTCTTTTGAGTAGTTTTGGGTGTGGTGAGTAGTTGATGGTGGAAGCAAACCTCGCCACTTGCACTTACGTCATCTGTGTTCGTCCTAGAAAAGTTGAATTGTTTATGACTCAGCTCAGTATTGTCGTTGTCCCCTTTGGCATAAGTTATTAAAGTTTTTGTAAGTATTGTTTTGTGGTTATACAGTTTTTATTTTTAAATATTTTCGCTCTTAGTATTAAAAATCCGTCTTAATTTAATACAACACGTTTGTATTACATACCTTATGAGTAACAACTGTTTAAGTTTGTGTTTTCTTTTTTGACCTTCTGCTCATCCATTGTTCCTCAAATTAAATTCGTTTTCTTCGAAGGTGAAAACATTTTTAATAAATATACAATATATCTGGCTAATTGTTGTAATTATGCCCTGAAATTATTTATATAGAATGGAGGGTTACATTATTTACATTTTAACGATTTCAACCAGTTTAAACTATTATTTTTTCCATAAGATCTTTATTATTTCAGAATTTACAATAGAAGTAATCTTGATTATTTACAATAATTATAATAAAGACAACATGGTACAAAGTGGACCGTATACAATTTTGTAAAATTTAAATCTATTAAACTATCCATTTTTGTAAACATTATTTATTAATTATATGATAATTATCTTTCTCGACAACTAAAATAATTACGAAATGACCAGGATTATTGTATACTATATATAAATTATCCGGACGTTAGAAAGATTTAGAAGAAAATTTCAAGACCAATGTGTGGATTAGGGATGCGGACATAAAGAAGTGAGTATTGTACCTTCTCACCAAGCTTTCAACCTTTATTACTGGTTACATTACATTTTGATACATAAATTTGATAACAATAACATAATTTTTAAATTTCTACGAAAAGTTTAATACCAATAGTTAACAATAATTAAATCTTTTATTAAAGTTATTTTTAAAATTAAAAACCTTTCTATATTTTTTTAATAAACTGATTATTGTACATGTTTAACACAGTTTAAATATACAAATACATGTAGGATGTGAAAAAAATGTTTATAAATCCCAGGCCCTGAAGATAATATCAATAAAGAAAGCAACGTTGGCATGACAAAGAAAATGTTTTTCTAAACCTACATCACACCAGACCGCATCTCATGATCTACAAATAGTCATTAATTAACAGTCACTAAACACCACACACAATATTGAAGTTCATCAGAAGAAGACTGTTGTAAAGGTTGAAAGCTTGGCGAGAAGTTCAGTGCTCACTTGTTTGTGACAGTATCATATTCTCATTGGTGTATCATATTGGTGATATCTAGATTCATCTTACTTTTGTAAATTCCATAATGTTATTATCTTCCTCTATGGAGAGACAACTCGAATATTGCTCTCCAGCATGGAATCTACATACGTTCATGTAAAGCTGAAACTTCAAAGTACAAAAATGAATTGCTTTTAATCTGGTATAAACCTTTTGAATTGTAATCAGTTTGAATCACGGTTAAACTAAGACACACAGGTTACACTTTGACTTACTGATGTTTGTTGAAATGTGCAACTTACTCTTTTATAAAATTATTAGTTCATACATTGATTCTCCTAAACTGATAAATAATACTTCTTTACACCACAATACTAATTATGGTAAAAACTCACTTCGATTAATATTTTTTCTGAACCAACTTCACAATTTGCTAAACAAATCTTAAATCTTGACACTCTAGGCGTATGGTACACATGCAAGGCTGGCATTTTATGATATCAACGTGTGATATGTATAAAAGCAGCAAGCCAGTAACAAGATAAAAATGCTCAAATAGCTGAAGTTTAAAACAAAATAGCTTAAAAGACTGAAAAGATGGAAAACCAGCAGAGGACTGGTGTGATGATTTCAGCTATTTGTTGGCCCAAAATTTTCCTACTTTATATAACTATATAATATACAAACACACAAAAAAATTGCAATAATTTGGCAAAAATAAATAAAATAAATAGGACCTTTCTGATAACATAATATCTACAATTGTGGCTCTATAGCTATATGCTTCCTTAAAGAAATGTGTAATTTTCAATTTTCCTCATTTATTTAATCTAAGGCTTCATCACACTTCAACTTATAATTACCCACCAATACAGCACAGATAGTAAAAAAGGGAAATAAATTCAGTTTTATAAATTCAGACAGGATATAGAATGATTTATATTCAACTTTTACATATCGGCTTTGACTTTAATGATATGATTTTCCTTCCATTTGCTATTATTATCCACATATCTGTAGTTTCCTCCTTTGAACTCTAATTTTCTGTGTAGAGAATATGTTTCATTTTGCACAGGCGTTTTGAAATATTCAGAAAAATTGGTTTATAAATCCTCAAATGACCTACTACATGTATGTTTTCCGTTTTCAAATATAAGAAATTCCCATCCTGTACAACCATCTCGCTATTCTTAAACATTGTCACAATATTTGGGTACTTATTACAAGCCATTGTAAGTGCTTTGTTAGTATAGGTTACTGAGGAAGTGAATGTGCATCACAGTACCTGTTTACTGTTATAAAGTATGATAGTGTCCATGGTGGAAGCGTACATAATTTCTTCAGAAGGAATGTTGGGCTTTTGAATTTGTTCTATTCCAAAATATTCCTGTCTTAAATATAGTTTTATATACTATTCTAGGGATTTAAAATATGATCTTAAATCTAGGAATAACCACATGGTCTGCATACACTAGAAGTTTGATTTTGACATTTTCTACATAATTCATCCTTCCGTCTAGGGCTTCTAAATAATTCATAACCAAGCAAACATCAAAGGGCTAGGCAATGCTCATTGTTTAACTAACATATTGAAACTCTCTGATATGCCATTCTTGCATCATGTTGTCCTCATCCTCACTTTGATGGCCATCTTCGAGGATACATCCTGGAAATGTGCATGCAGAGAAATCCATTTTTTGGTCGTTTTTGGGATAGTTTTAAGATAATTGTCATTGTCATTTCCTTAAACTGTTATTTAAGTATAAAAATGTAACTTAAAATACATTCACAACAAGAATTAATTTTTATTAGTAGAAGCCTCAATGGTGTGTACAGATTGGCTTATTATCGGATTTTAATTTAATTTTTCATTACTGATATTCTTGTTCCCCATTATTTGAGTTACTTTCAGAGATGGTGTGAGGTGAGAGTTTCTCATCTTGTAAATTATTTTACTTTCAGACATGAGTAGTCTGGAGTCTGCTTCATTAAAAGAAAGACAATTTAATATCATGCCTTCTGTCCAGAACACTTATGTTGCAAAATGTAAAAGGTATTCTGTTGAAGGTTCAGGTTTTTTCCTGCTAGTCTAAAACTAAGCTAATCTAAACCTGCATGTTAAATATTTTTGGGGACTTCTGTTATACCGTCACACAGCTTATACTACTAAAGCTATTTTTATTTTACGTTGTGTAATAAAGTGTCTTGAAACGGTAATAATATTTATTCTCATTTGATTAAACATGACCAGCATGTTGCATCTTTTTCAAAATATGCACAAAATTGGTGGACCTCACATGAGCAATACTTTTAAATGTAATTAAAAAGTGAATTGAGTCTGGTGCAACTACATTGCCAGATATGTGAAGCTCTTTCATCGACTAATGGTATTACTTGCACTTAAATTGTTATATGGTCAATCACTGAAAATTTTGTCAATCTTTTCGTGGTAGCATGTACTCTGCAGTCGATGTGGGTGTCAGCAACCAAAGAATGTGAAAGAAGCAAGAACTTGTTAGTTGCTCAATGCTTCCTCAAGGTAGTGATCTGCTGGAACTAATTTTAAGACATTAAGGTTTACTAGCCCAGAAGTGTGAAAAATTTGTATTGTGAAAATATTGAATTTAAGGTATTGAATTATTGTGTCTGAAACCATGAATGAATCTTTCTGATACTCCCTTTTTTTTCAATTATTTAACATAATTAGTAAGCATTTATGACAGTATGTTTAATTAACAACATTGTTTTCTATTTAACAATTACAAATAGGGTTAATAACCAATAAAACTGTGATTGTTTAATAATAGCATTTTTTTATCTAGTCAAGCACAATGTCGTCAAGAAAAACAGCTGGCCGTCGGGGCACCACAAAAAAACGTGCTCAAAGAGCAACTTCAAATGTGTTCGCTATGTTTGATCAAGCACAAATTCAAGAATTTAAAGAGGCTTTCAACATGATTGATCAGAACCGTGACGGATTCGTGGATAAAGAAGATCTGCATGACATGCTTGCATCCCTGGGTACATTTTGCAAATTTATTTGATTGTTATTGTATTATTATCAATATTTGATGTTATATTATAGAGGGTTTTTTTATATGTGGCGGTTTAATTTTTTTTATAGGGAAAAATCCAACTGATGAATACTTAGAGGGAATGATGAATGAAGCCCCAGGTCCGATTAATTTTACAATGTTCTTAACGTTGTTTGGTGAACGGCTTCAAGGTACCGACCCAGAAGATGTCATTAAGAACGCTTTTGGATGTTTTGATGAGGACAACAACGGTTATATCAACGAAGAAAGATTGAGAGAACTATTGACTTCGATGGGCGATCGATTTACAGATGAAGATGTAAGCCTGTTTTAAATTTGATGATGATTCTTTAATTAATAAATTTTTTTGTTATAAAATCAAGGTTGATGAAATGTACAGGGAAGCCCCGATTAAAAATGGTATGTTCGATTATATAGAATTCACAAGGATTTTAAAGCATGGTGCCAAGGATAAGGATGAACAATAACCCACACACCATCATCCTTTTTGAACAACCTAAATAGGTTACATGAATTATTTTATATTATTATTGTTATTAGCACTCTAAGAGCAATATACAAATTAATTACAAATTTTTTTTACATTTCTACTATGATTGTGTTAAATAATGGTAAAATATTTATATTTGGTAATTTATGTAGATAAAAATAAAAATCAAAACTAACAAACTGATTACTGATGATTTCATGTAAAACCTAAACACCTGTGTGGAAAGTAACATTACTTTACTTATTAAAGGTAAGGTTATAATTATAATTACAGAAAAAAATTAGTTTTCACAGAATAACTAAAAAAAAATCACTTTCAGTTGAAAATATTTGGAGCATAGACAGACACCCTTTGTGATTTACTCTAGGGATTTAGAACGGAATTGTGTAGTGAGTGAAATGGAGGAAGGGAGACCTCTGCATCCTTCTCACCCACAAGGACAGTTGGCATATGCACACGAGCCTTGCCCAGTTATTATGTTAAATGCTTTTGTCATAGAGTTCCCATCATTATCAGCATGACTAAAACGATGGGAAATGGTCAAGTGTAAATTATCTTATTTACCTTCAACAGCAATATCAATGGCTATAAATAATAGTTATGACTTCATACAAGAATTTCTGTCAGCCCTTTCTGAGTTATTTGAATATTTTGTACAATTCAATCAGTAGAATTTATCACCATCAAGCTTGTTGAGTTTTTGTCATTCACTCTGTTATATATTTGAAGATAACGATATGGGTTCCGACTTCCTGGAGGATAAGTTTAGTTCAGTTCTATGAAAATAGCCTTGTACAATAACAGTTCCTGTTTATAGTTATGATGTCAGTGGAAAACACAATAACTGCTTTTGCAAAATAAAACTTTCATTTTCACTACTCATTGTTATTAGTTCCATTAGGTTTCGTGATGCGATTGATTTTTTCAATTCTAATTAATCTTTATGTAGGGTATTGGTTTAGTTAAAAAAGTTAATGCCTAGAGCAGGATTTGAACCCACGACTTTTAGCTAGATACACCACTACTCGTACCACCTGAACTAATGTGACTTCGATCCATTCAGACACTAACTTCATATCTCAACCCTACCTTTTGAATTTTCCCTCCTTTTTGCCATTTTTCCTACCTATTTGATTCTCGGTGACATCTGAAATGCCCACAGAGAGCTTTAGTGAAGATATACTTAATTTTAACTTATTCAATTCACTAGTTTTCGTGGTCTGCTTGCTCAATTAATTAAGGTAATAAAATAATATATATAAAATATATTCTTATATAATATTATAAGAATGTTGCAATAGTGGCTTTATTGATTTGTTAACTGATTTAAAATAAATTTACCAGCATGTTTTTATTTTATGCACCTATTACAGGATATAAAAAAATATAATATCAACAAATATGCGAAAGTAAAAATAATTCCACACATATATAATGCACTCTATTAAAATATATTAGTTTTTAATAAAGCTCATCAGATATTTTATTGCTGTCTGATTTTGTTTTTTTCTGAAATACTGTAATAAAGCTTTAACATTCAAGTAGGAAGAGTCAGGGGATTTTTCCACCAAATCTAGGACTTTATCACTGTCTAAAATAAATAATCAATATAAGAAAATATTTCTTTTGTAATAGATGACATTTAATGTTTTGAAGATAGTAATACCTTCAGAGGACATAGCTATTTCAATTAGTCGGGTCCATATGACTTTTGTAGTATGTTGGTTTATCATCATTTCCTCAAAATGGGGCAACAAAATTTCCAAGTCGGTAGTCTAAAAACGACAATATTGTAACATTACATGCTTTTCCATCTTTATGCCCATGATTAAATTGGAATAAATTAACTTGTTTAAATTGATAACCACAGCAACTCACCATTAGTAAGGTTACCATTTTATGTGCAATATCATCCCATATTTCAGGTTTGTTTACTTTGTAGCAACGAGCAATATATGCTGCAAGTCTTAATTTTCCATTGGTAGGCTTCTTCAAAAGGTTTGACACCATGGCTTCTTTTGAAGTGAGTTCAAAACCTTTAATCGTATACGAATATCCATACAATTCTAGTTGGTAGACTATTTCTAACACTTTCATGTGACTTCTAAAAATCATATAATAATTATAAATTCAGTACACATTAAAATTAAAACTAATTACTTTATCGCTTCAATAGATCTTGCAGTTATCAACTGAAGTTTTTCAGCTGTGGTGATAGCTGTAAGGCATTGGAGTGCTCTCAATCTAATACCAACAGGTTTACGGTTTTCTTCATGATTTCTTGTAAAAACAACCCCAATGAGGTAACTCTCAACTTTGCTCAGTTCTTTACTCCCAAGTAATAAATAGCAAGCACTAAAATTTGAGAGCGTTAATAAATACTGATTCAATTTCTTTGTTGGAAAAGCATACCGCTTGACATTATCTGAATATTGTGTGGTCACAATTTTACATTTACTATCAACTAAAAAGTAATCAATGCTGGATTCCTTATTTTCAGTATCAAGCCACTTTGTCAATAATTCCAATGTGGTGTTTGCCATGTTTACATTATGGAGGGCTGTTATACACTCAACAGCCTTGTTGATATCTAAAAAGAAACAAATGTCAAATAAAAATTAACATTTCAATGCTCGACTTTAAAAATGATATTATTTAAATTTAGTGGTTTTAATCATTTACATTATTGGTCAAATAAAAAAGTAATTAATATTTTTTAAATGCAAAGATAGTCAGCAGACTGTGAAAGTTGTTGATAGCAGAAAATTCTCTTACCGGGTTTAATAGACAACGAATCTTCCAATAAAGATGGATCATGGTACAAAACACTAATTAAATTTGTAGGTTGAAGAGCTAGTTTTATGTATTCTGGTTTGCCCAATCCATATTTATGTAAAATATGTGTTGTCGAAACAGTTAGATATTTTTTCTCAGCCTTGAAAATTGAAAAACCATTAAATTAATACATGATGTCATTTTAATGAAGAGGCAATATAAATTATTGATAATTGTTTACCCTAGCTCTCCCTGTAATTGCTTTTTCAGAACGTTCATTTTCTGCCCACTGCTCTGCCTTCATAAAACACAACTGAGCTGCTTGAACCTGGTCGATTCCTATAATTTTCAATATTTGTGTGGTAAAATTTATATTAACAGAACTAATAATTTCTCTTTAACAATTTCTTTCAATACCTGGTGGCATTACATGATTGACAACAAAGTAGAGAGCAGCAACTGCAGTTTCAAAACTTTTAATATTGTCAAGACACTCTTTAATTTTCTCTAATAAATCTTTTTTTCTACTACTTAACTGCCAAATATTTGAATTTATATGAGAATCTTCATTTTTCTAAAAACAAAAACATTAGATAACTGATATTTAAATTGTGTTACTGTACTCACAAGATTAGTAATTGTGAATGAACAAATTAGATCTTGATTTTGGGCGTTAGGAGTCCAAATAGGGGCTGTCAGCCAAATGTTATAAGTTTCCAAAGTAAATTCTGTTTCTAAAAAATGTAATAATAATTATTAATTATAATCAATATAAATAAAAGTTATTTTAATTTTAATGTTATGTTTCAACATCTTACTCATTGTCTTAACAACATCACAAGGAAATTTATTTAATGGAAGGCGATACTTGGCTATTTCTGGAAGTGTCTGATTTGACGGATTTAAGGCAAACCATTCATTTTCTTCACTTTCCTGAATTTCCCTGGAGAGGGAATGTAAACATTGAGAAAAAATTACATTATGGTATTGTTACAATTTGACTTTACTGACTGAATACTCACCCAACTCTGGTATACACTAGTAAAAAATTTAGAATTAATTTATACGTTTGAAGTTTCTCACAAAACTTTGTTGGGACAATTTCCAATATCACAAGAAAAACCTCATAATAGTATGTATTTACCTTTAACAATATATATAAATAATAAATTTCTAGTTTAATATTTACAATAAGAACTGGCATTTTCACCTGATCCCAAATTGTCTGAAGTAGCAATTTAGTAAGATTGTCTTCATTTCCAATTTGATAAACGATTCTTTGACATATGGTTAGCAGTTCTTTTGTGTCATTTTCAAAAACCAAAACTAAAAATCAACAATAAATTTGTTAATATTCAAAGATATAGTAAAGTGAATATTAATTACTGACCAGTTTTTCCTACTGTATTCTTTGTAATGGAAAAAATTGGTTTCCATGATAGTAATACATGTTCTAGATAAAATAGCAAACATTTTTGGATATCCAATTTCATATCAATGCAGTACTGTTGTAATACATCCATTTCTATTTCAGGCGTAGCAATTAATTTTTTTAATAACTTCTTTCTGCCATCAACACCATCACAACAAGCCTCTACAAAATAATAGTAAAAATCACACTGCACACCTTTAATTTTAACAAAATATTAGCAAATTAAATATTTTCTCTTGAGTGTTACATGTGTACACATTTTGCACCCAATATGTATATCACAATTAGCTACATAAATAATTTTTTTACACATAAACTTTCAACTGGTAGACTTCCATACTATTAGATTTAATAATTTTTCAATCAGGAATAATTAGTATTAAATAATTGTTTTACTATTGTAATTAATTACTTGTAATTATCACAAATAAATTTGCTAATTTAAGTAGTAAAATACAATGTAAATTTCAGTTTTTTATTCATTTATAAACTCCTCTCCATAATATTTTTAAGACAATTTTGATAGATAGTAAGAATAAATATACGATTAATCAATTTTTCATAATATATTGCTAGTTTGGCTAACCTAACCTTCCCCATACACAAACACATTCCGGGACGAGTTGCCAAAAAATTTTAAAAATTGATTTGTGTCTTACTACTGTGTGGGGGAGATAAAAATAAAATTTTAAATAGGTTTTTTTTTTTTTTTTTTTTTTTTTTTTTTTTTAAACAAAATTATAATTGCTCGTTGGGTCATTTATAAACCTAAATAGATTTCAAAACTAAAAAATTTTTCCATTCATTACTCTTATAGGGAGTATCTTTACAAATCAGTGCTGTAATAAACATGTTAAAATAAGTTTCAAAATTAAGAAATACAATAAAACATACAGTCTCAAAGTGGCCAGTTACCTTTCGATGGAATCCCATAATTCACAATTTTCATGCCCCATGATGACATGATATAAATTTCGTTAAAATAGTTTAACATATCTCTTTCCTTTAAATCTTGACGCAGCCCATAATAATATTTTCCAAGTAGACCTAAAGCATTATTCCACTTTAAATCGTCTCCATTCATTTTGCTACACAAAACATTCAATCAACATAAATGTCAAAAGTTTAAATTGTAATTATATTACTTTGTAACATTATTCAGCCACTGAACAGCCTGTTCTGGTTGGAAATGGTGTAATAAAATTAAAGCAAGATTAAGAGAAAACGAACGAGCTGCTAGCATGTTCAAAATTATTGCAGATGCTTTTAGTGATGCAATTTTTGAAATTTTCTTCAATGTTTTCAGATCCTTAAAATAAAATTCATGAAAGGTGTATTAGGAGTACACACACACACACACACACACACACACACACGCACGCACGCACGCACATGTAAAAAAAATTCAGTTGACTTACAACTTCTCCTTGCTTTAAAAGTAGCCAAGTTAATGCATACATGTAGTTGAATGAAATTAAATCATTTGGTATTGATTGCAGAATTTTCTATAAATGATAGCCAAAATTAGAAATCACCTATAGTAAATTAAATTTTTACCTTACCTCTAAGTCATTATTTAACTCAGCATTATCAACTTTTGCTGGTACATTTCGTACACCTGCATACATACAATAATAAATAATAACATAATTCGATGCATTCACAATGAGAAAATTAATATTAATTAAAATTTAGTTAATTTACAATTCAATAGAGAATTCCCAATTGCAGGAGTCAAAAATAATTGATGCACTTCAAAAGGATCTTCATAAATAGTAGACCATTCAGGTTTTTGAAGCGGAATGACAAATAACTTGCAAATTGTTAGCATATCTATGTTCCTTTTTATGTCCGCTAAAAGCAAATCACATAAGTAACACAGGACATTTGGCATACAAATTAATGATTAAGGTGTATACTTGATGCACACGAAACAGTCAATGAACTGGCAATATCTAGCAAAACGCTTGCGACTTCTTCATCTTTATCTGGTGCTTGACAGTAAATATCTAAGATTAATTCTAAAAGTTTTGAAACTTCTCTTGGGTTAGAGTCAAGAAAATTATTCTCTTTCAACAATCTACAAAATATTATCAATTAATACCATACTATTTATATACTTTTACAAATAGGTAAAAATTAATATTCATTTTGTTAAATAATTAATTAAGATAATCATCCTTACTGGATAAAAAAAGTGGCACAGTGAATTTTTTCTTTTAAGACGCATTGTGATGTGAATTCTAAAATGCATTTCTCAAATTTCAATTGTAAGTCAGTTGCTATTTGTGATACTCTCTTTTTCAATAAAAGTACAAATTCAGAATTTTCAGTAGGAATATTTTTTTTTGGAATATCTAAAAAGTAATAACCAATAAGTATTATATGAATTGTATGTTCTATACACTCTACACAGAATTTTTACCTTCTGTTAAGTGTGAAATACAAAATTCTAGAACGGATCCTTTGAGAACGCCATACATATTATCCATGCTGAATTTTTTTTGATCGAATAACTAGAAAAAAAACATAAACTTAAGAATTTGCAATGTAAATGTTTGAGAAAATTTTGTAATTAATAAACAATTACATGAATTTTGTGAATAGCTTTGACATTCTGTGCTAAATCTACAATAGTTCTTGACTCTACACTTCCTTCACAAGTGCAATAAGAAATAATATTGTCAAGAGCTTGTGTATAATTGTTGATTTCATCACAACTAAAAAATATAGGTATATATTTATTAATTAACATTATTCAATGATAGAATTAATATAATTAAATGCACAAAAACCTTCTTTGCATCTTCAAACATAAATGTATGTATTCAACCATACTTTTGCATAGTAATATTATTTTATTTGGTGGAATCTCATCTTTTATTATAGAAAATGCGCGTTGTGCAGACCTGAAATTGTACCAATTGTTCAAATTATTATTGATATTTTAATTTAAGCAAATGATCCCAGTTTTGATTAAAATTTTTAATATATATTAGTGATGGAATATTTGATACTGGAAAAATAACAGTAATTGATAGAAACCCTTTATTAATTGCTATCATCCACATTGCCCTGTATGGTTCGATATTCACTGTTGTACTCTCAGTATTTAGAAGAAGTTTAACATCTTCCAAGCCATCTTCTCCACTATTTTCAAATATTCGAAGAGCACATGTATCTATCTGTACAAAAATTCTAATTTACACACTGACCACAAATATAATATTACTTACTTTTAACGTACCTCATCCATGTCGATAGATTTATATTGAAATCCATATTTTTTGAGTACAGCTTTTTTAGATAAATCACCTACTTCTTTCAAAACATGAATGACTAGAGGATGATTGTGATGTTTTATTTTTTCAATTAGATTCTCAATATCATTACTAAGAGGTATAGACACTTTTGGTAGAATAAATTGTATGATATTTAATTTTTCCTATAAAGAGTTCAAAAATTTGGGAAAAACATAAACGTGAATTGCCAATTATAAAAACACTTACAGACAAATCCTTAATACATTCTATATATGTGACACACCTTCCCTCCTCCCAAGAATGATTACTGATATATAAATCACAACTCTGTCTTCTCTGAAAATAAATCATTAGTAGGTAACAGATGATACCATTTCAAAAAAATTTAAAAATTGTCCTTACAATATAGTTGGCAATTATTTTATCAATATCTTTGCATTGGTCTACAAATAGGGTGTTAATAAAATTTTCAACAAAAGTAGGAATCAAATGTTTTGGTACATGATCAAATAATAAATGTAAAAACACCATCCGTTGCTTAAAAAAATAAATAAAACAATTAAAATTTGATACAAATATAAAATGAATTCATTTCATGCAAAGGAAAAAATAAATTACCTGACTATCTTGATACTGTATATAACTGTCGTATTCAATGTGGATGGCAAATTCCTCTTTTAAAATGCACAGATTATGAAGATTAAATGAAAATTTGTTCAATATATTTAATGGAGAACTTGGTAAGCTTATCCCTTGGTGAAGAGAAAAGTTATCTTCTATTATGTTACTGTTTATTATATTTCGCAACATAACAGAGCATTGTTGTGAAAATTCTAAAGCTTTTCTTGGCCACAAATCCAGATTTTGGTGCTCAGTATATCTAATTAACAAGTATAAGTTAAATGTATTCTTTACTCGTGTATACTATTCTGATAATGCTAATGGATGAAATCATACTTAGCCTTTTTTATTATCCAGTTGATAACTTTATCCAACAAGTGTGAATGATTATATAATACAATAGGTAAATAGCAATTAAGCCATTCTAAACATTCTTCTACAGAAACATCGAAGGATATAACTTCAAATAATGAATAAGGCTTTTCGGTTTCAGTTGAAAGCATGCTTTTCATTTGCAATTCATTGCGCTTACAGATTATAATGGCTTCCCTTATTTGACCCTAAGTATTTGAAGCAAAATTTTTAACAATTATAAACAATAAGTAAGGAAATCATACTTTAGACAAAAATTCTTGGCAAATGATGAAAGGACTTTTTGTAGAAAAATTCAGCCACTCCTCAGAATTACCAGATTCACCATAAATCAACAAGAATGAACTCACTGCATTCAAAAGTTGTTTTAATAATTTAAGTATATTTATTACATTTGGACTCTGAAAGGCAAATTTTTGGTTTAAATGTTATAATTTGTAATTTATTGCATTTGATTTAGATTTACTTTTTTTGATAATGTTGACAGTCTGTTCCATGCATATTCCACGACATCTTTAGTTTTTATTATATCTGGAGGTGTTACTTTCAAGCAACATTCACCAACAAACTCACTATCCTAGAATCATATTTATATCAAGGTGTTTAGAATGTCATGGGCAAGGTGGGCTACTTAGCAACAGTCAATTTAAATTTAAGGAATCAAACCCAGTACCACATACTTAATATTTAACACAAGAAAATCAGACTTAAACAACCATCTTTCCTTATTCCTTATATATAAAAATACAGCCACGCTTTGAAGCTCTATTTTCTTTTTACTCCCATCAGCTTCATGAATTACATAATTAATTATTACTCCTTGAAATATACTTAAAATGCCTTTTTATAACACTTTCAAAAAAATTAGCAAGACAGAATTTTTTTTTTTTAACAAAAATACTTGATATGTTATATGAGATAAAATAATTAATTATTATTTAGTAATGTGTATTATCTATTTTACCATTATTATGTTCATCAAAGAGAAAAATTCTGTATACAAAAAATGGGTCTCTTCTGGGACTTTGTTAAGATGAAGTTCTCCCATCAACCACTGTGCCTTTGATTTTCTAACATTCTCGAGTAAGTTGTATTTTTTAGCGAATTCCTCAGCCTCTGTAAATTTCATCCTTGCAAGAAGCCTTTCAAGCCTGAAAATTATATATAATAGTTTAAGCAAACTAACAATTTTATTTTCCTGCATACAAAGATAAATTATACCTAAATTCTGGATGATGATCAGTTATGGCTTTAACCCTTACAGTATCAACAAAATTATCTACCCTTACTCCTTCTAGGTAAAATAAATCCTCACAATCTGTTAAACCTTCAATTAAAAAACTTGGAAAGCCTGTTTTCAGCTTAAATTTTAACGTCAAACCTTTAATTAAAGATATGATCAACAAATAATCTTATTCAAACACAATGTAATAATATAATAGCATAATTTTTTTACGCACTGATTGGTTCAAGAAGAAATACATCATTTTCTGTTATAAATAACAAATCAACACTTAAATCAGCAGAATTGTTAATAAATGTAAAATCAATTATGTTATAATTCTTCCATTCGTGAATAATTAAAAATGAATCTTGTCCAATCTGTATTAAGTCTCCACTCATAGTAAGTGCTATTATATACCTAAACATTATTACACATATTTACATTTATCTATTAGTATGAATTCAACATTAAATTTGTATCTATACTCACAGACCACTCGACTTTATCTTCTTTATTTTGTACCCTTTTTTAAGGTTCAATGCAACTGAGAGATTCTGAGCATTTTCAGACCATAAGGCAATTTTGTTTCCAATGCAAAATAAGGCTTTCATGTCATCGCAGAAATGATAGCCAAATATTGCTGTCATTAAATTATGATCCTGGAATTTGTTTGTTTTTTATTATCAAATTTTATATCACAATAAAATATAAAGATTACTTGTACAATGTTATTGTTTACAACTTCCAAGTTTAAGTTTGGTTTGCTCTCGTTATTCCCTTCAAAATTTGAAATGTCTTCAAGAGGTAACCTAAAATAAAAAGGTTTGTTTTAAGTTTTATTTGAAAGTGTTTTGAACAAACTGTTTCAAAAACCAAAAATATCTTTAATATGTATTAGAGTTTTTATTATTACTATTAGCCATTACTTGATCACAGGTACAAATTGAAAACCAGAATTATTTGCATTGAAAACATTCACAACCTTTATTCAAGCTATCACTATCAAACAATTGTATCACATTTGACCTGTTCTACTGCCTACTATGTTACTAAAATCTTGAGCTTTAGATTAACTTTAGTTCAATATTAATAATAATTTATTTTCATTATTAATAATTCATTACATTTCATGGCCCAATTGACGAGATAACATCTTTCAATTAATTATTTTTGTGTCCGGTATTACTGGAGATAAAAAGTCAAGTGTCTCGAGAGGGATTCAAACCCAGCTGAAGATCGTGGGTTTGAATCCCTCTCGTGGCAGTTACATTTTATCTCCACCTATACTGTACATAAAAATTAATTAATTGAAAGATTATATCATTTGATTATAATCTTCCAAGAGACTTTGGACTTGTTGATTTACTTAAATATTCAGATATTACTTGCTTATTAGCTAACTTAATTTCATTCTTATAATAAGCATTTTAGTTTTATATTCAGTTAAGATCTCTTTTCTATTTGTAATTTGAATAATACTGTTTGGTATCCAAAAAATTTCTTAGATTTGATTCATTCAACATACAGTGAAACATGCAATGAATGACAATTTATTATTGCCATGAACTTTATATAATCATTTATTTCTTATTTTTTAATGAAGATTTTTGAGTACACATACAAAGTACTCAATTATTTATAATATCAAATATATCTCCTCTTTGAAGGACCTATACAGCAAAATAAAATTAGCTTATGATTCATTAATATTAAAGATAATTTATTTTTTTATGAAACCTGAAGAGAGGTCAAGCCTAAGCTTTTTTTAACAAACAAAAATTAAAAAAATTCCCCCTATATTGTTTTCTTAAAATAAAAAGTAAAAATAAAAACTAATTATTTTTTAAATATTTACTTACTTCAACATTTTGTACTCACTTTAATATTTTACCACTGCTGAAGAGAATATAAAGACTGAAGAAAATGTTAGATTGCTTTGAAATTAATTGTTCAACTTTGTCCGGTTTTTCTGGAGAGAATGGCAATGTCCTAAAATGTATAGATTCTGTTAACTCATTTTTGAAAATATGATATCTGATCTTTGGTAGATCTTTTTCATCATTTTTCCAAGTTGTCATTTACGTTTTAAAAACTATTTTCCCAGGAGATGTCAAATCCATGCAGAACAATTCAAATGAGGCTAAAGCAAAAAAAGAAAACTTTCCATCACCAGTTATGTGGAAGGCATCAATCACATTATCAAAAGAGTGATTGATAATCACAGTAGTGCAAAAGTCATTAAACAGCAGAAATGTTTTATCCAATGTTAAGCCTAAATAGCTCTTTAGATAAAATGATCTGCACAGAGGAGCTGTATTTTTGATTTCCTGGAACACAAACAAAAAGTTATTATTATTACTATTTTGTAAGTAATTATTTACTATTTGATTTATTATTTATGCACAGTGTGGCTGAGATAAAAAATTCAAGAGTGGGATGCATACTAATGAAATTCAAAAGAATATTGCCAAAAAAAGAGAATATTTAAAAAGTTATATGTTGAGATGAGGTGTTGGCGTCTTGAGGGCGAAGTTACGATAGCTCAAGTGATTAGAGCACCAGAGTATTTATCAAGATATCGTGGGTTCAAGTCCCACTGACGACACTAATTTTTGAACTCAACCACACTTTGTATGAAAATAATTAAAATTAAAAGTTTAATTAAAAAATTATCTATTAAAAAATATATGGCCTTCACATTTTAATTAATATTTTATAGCCAAATCTGATAAAATTATCAACCAAAATATATAATTTTTACAATAAATTGTAAAACAGCAAACAAATCAATGCCTTTTGACACTGACTGTTGGTGTACCTTACTACATAAAAGCAGAGACTAAGTAAACCCAACTGAGAAAACAGATTTTTGGCCTTTGGAAATATAAACTCAGATATAGGAGCATTTAGAAATAAGAATCAAGTAAACAACACTTCTGCAAGACTGCCCAATTCAAAAGAACAGATAGACTCATCTCATAAAATAAAAACATAAAGAGTTAATGAGAAAACTTCTAATGCTGACAGCAATACTAATAAAAAGCTCAGACTTATGCTAGTGTTCAACAGCATCCTATGTCTAGGATATTTCCCAGAAATTTGGAAGACTTCAAAGGTAATGATACTATATATAATGGGACTGCATAACTTGAGTAAAGTGAAATGTTCATAAAGAGTGGTTCTTCATAAGTTGACCATTGCGCAGGCATGGCGTCAAGTAGAAATTTGTCAACATCTTTTGAAAAACCTAAATGACCTTTGGTTCATCAAAAGATTATTTACTTGTGATGAAAAGTGGATATTATGGGGGGAAAAAACCAAGAACAAGAAACAATGGCTAGGTTGCAATCAGCCTGTTCTACCAGTCGATAAACAAGATCGATTCAACAAGAACAATGAAAAGACAATGCTCTCTGTATTTTGGGATTATAAAGGCCTTATTAATTCTACAAGTGTGTGGTGTTTAGTGACTGTTAGTTAATGATTATTCAGAGTTCGTGAGATGGCCTACACCTGGCACGATCTCACTATCTCCGAATAATCATTCTAGAAAGTCGAACAATTGATTCACAACTTTTTTTCTTTTTCATCACCGTACAGTGATGAGCGCCATCTCAACCCCTAAATCATTGCAGCCACCGATGGCTCCAATTCAAAACTTTAAGTATGATGTTTTGACCCAGCATTAGTAAATAGAAATTGGGTTTTGTTTCAACAAGATAACACCTGACCAAATACTTCTCATTCCACGTAACAAAATATTACAGAATTGGACGGAATTGAGTTTCTCCCTCAGCCTGCTTACAGTCCAGTCTTTCCACTTGCCAACAATCATCTGCTTCAGTCTTTCTCTTGATGAGAATTTAAAAATTTGGAATTAAAAAAGGAGTTGCATCCAAACCCAAAGATTAGTATTGTAAAGGAATCCAACACCTTGTCTCAAGGTGGTGAAAACCATAGGACATAAATGTATATACTTTGAATATTAAAAAAAAAGTCAAAACAAAATTATTTTTAAATTAGCAAGAAAAACATCAATTAGAAAATTTTCATCTTTGTATGTGTAAATGTGTATACCACATGTGCTGGTTGGTTTTTGTTGTGTACATACATGCACATATAATTTAATTAATCTTATTTACAATTGTTTTTATTTTCTAGTGAATCCCAAATTTTTTTTTTTTTTCGCAACAGCAGAGGTCATATAAACCCTCAGGATGCCGGTGTTTTTGAAAAAAAAAGCCCATTTGTAAGTAAATTGGGTTTGAATGCAGGGCTGCTGGATTTGAACGGGACCTTTACCTTACAGTGATGAGCGCCGTGTCAATGACTAAACCTTGCAGCAACCGATACCCTGAATCCCAAATATTATTTTTGTATTCAAATATTGGAACAGTCTTATTAATATGAAACTTGATAAGTCGAATTTCTTGATAATAAATATCAACTCTTCAACATCTCATGTTGGTAAATCGAAAAAATTCTGTGAATTCTGATACTCTCAGTAAAATGAAATATTTTTATAACAGGGGAAGATTGTGCATTCTACAAATTGAAATTGAGCCGCTTCCTCTCTTTATAATTTGAACTAACCTAAATTTTCACTTGAAACAAGAACTGGTTCACAAATTTTTTTTTTTGTTATAAAGCATTACGCTGTTCAATATTACACTTTATTTTCACTTTTTCATTATTTTTACCATGTTTTATACATGATAATACAAGTAATCATTTTCAATATGCAAATCAACTTTCAATACTTTGATTTTCTTTCCTCTAACAAGTCCAATTATTTTTGTGATCCCATGCGTTTTGTGTTACCAAGAGTCAACTGCATCTAAATTACACTGTGTGTTATTATTTTGAACGCTTTTCTTGTTTTAAGTGTTGTTTGTCTTTCTTGTAATTACTGTAATAAAATAAGTTATTGCCTATAAATAAATATATATTTTGTGTACTTCATAAACGTATTACTATATTATGCTAGTAGCTTGGATTGCTAATAATCCATTTAGTGGTAATAATTGGCCATATTGATTATTTCAATTAAGTTAAACTAAGACCTTGACTGAGCAGAAAAAATTTGTGTAACGAGCGGGAATAATTATCTTTTTCAATTGAATTTTGTTATGTATTATATCAATTGTGTTGTCTGCATTTATTCATAGCTGTTTTATTTAATAATCCATTCTTCATTTTGGAAACATTGTATATAATTAATTGAGTAATTAATAATTCATACTTCCAAGTATTTCTTAGTGCATTGTAATTCTAATGAAAGAAGAAAATGAAAACAAACAAACTCAAAATATTTTACAAAATCCTTTACTCAGACGGAGTTGTAACTCTAATTAAATCCTCTATGTAATTAACTATTGTGTAATTTAATAGGATTTTTCTGTAAAAAAATTAAATAAAATATGTAATATATTAAGAAATAAAATTATTATTGGATCTTGCTATCAAGAAGAAATCAGCAGTACATACAAAATATTTGAAAATCTGCTGTACAGACTGTCATTTACATGTTTATTTCAGGTGTCTCATGTCAATTTTGGCATGTACAGACTGACAGTCAGGCACACTTGGCACTTACTTTAGAGCTGCATTCTACCGTGGCGACTGTTTTTGTTTCGTAGACGGAATCTTCGACCAAGGCGACCGGCCTCGATCCGAAATTGATTGTTTCGTCGTTTGCATTGAACCCGGTCACGACGTTTGACCAGCAGGACATTTTCCACTTCAAACAAAGCACTTGTATGAGGTACAAGAAAAATAGTATTAAGCTAGAGTTTATCGAGAAGTAATTGTCGGAATAACGAAAATAAAAAGAATCTATTAAACCTGCAAAGGGAGAGTTGTTTTAGTAAATTCCTGAAATAATCGTTTTTATCACTGAGTCTCGGCCAGAGAAGCGGGAAAACTGTCATTCTTCACCAATCAGGCTGGCCAACTTAAAAGTTACGAAATGCCAGGGAGAGAAAAACCTTTATATTGTTGGAGATTCAAAATTCACGGGAGGGCATAGATTTCCCTAGTGTAAGTTTATAGTTTACACTTACAGCTATAGCTGCTATAAACGATAGGAGCGGTGATGCTAGCGAACCCCATATGCAGGTGTTTAAATTATGAAATATTTGTTAAATCCCCTTGTCGAATAAAAAATAAATAAAATAAAAATCATAATAGATTTATTCTCAACAAATCGAAGGACGAAGTAACTGTAAAATTTAATACAATATGAAAATGTACATTTTAACCACTATGTTTAGTGGTCTGATTGACCAAATTACTTTCATTTAATTATACTTTTTAGGTAAGGTCGTGGTTGAAAGGAAAAAAACTAGTATCACGAGCGGGATTCGAACCAATGACCGTCGGCTCAATACGCCGCTGCTTTAACCACTTTGCTATCGTGACTACTTGTCACAAGAAGACAGAATGGATCCAAAAAACTCAAAAGAAAAGTGGATAAAGTCTAGAGATGCTAGATGTAATCTAACTTTCCCAAAAAGTGAATTGACAGACCCGCCATATCTAATCATTTTTATTACAGTTAGCTTACATTAAAACAACCCTCAGCAAGACATGGTCTCTCCTCACCTCCTCACTGCTCCGGTTAGAGAGGGCTTTAACTCAGAATGATATGACTGTACATCAATTACTGGCATCTGGGAAAATGTAATTACATACATACATTCAATAATGGTCTCATTTAAAGAAGAAGAAAAAACAGCCAATCTTATCTTCTTTGAATGCAAAGCAACCGCCCAATGGAGACATAACATGGAATACAAATAATATCCAGGAAAATGAATTGTAGCAACTGTAGTCAATGACCTTGTATTCCTAGAAGAAGGATTAGATTGATTGCACTGAACTAGAAAACTACAATTCGCCAGAAGGCTGCAGTGCTTCAGCAACAAAAACTTCTTAGTAATCATATTCATCATTAAGTACCGCGCGCGCGCGCGCGTGTGTGTGTGTGTGTGTCTTCTGCTGAG